>CAUYON010112098.1:0-35355 GCA_963573935.1 Arctocebus calabarensis | reverse complement strand
AGATGCTGTGCCTTGTGACGCTACTTCATCATTTTCAGGTATCCCTATAAGGCGAATATTGGTTTTCTTTGAGTTATCCCAGAGCTGTCTGAGAGAATGATCCATTTTTGCCTTCCATTTCTCTTCCTCTTTGTAGGTTTGGGAGCGTTTGAAAGCTTTGTCTTCAGTGTTGGAAATCCTTTCTTCTGCTTGCTCCATTCTGTTGCTGAGGAATTCTACTGTATTTCTCAGATCTTTTAGGGCTGCAACTTCTTGTCTCAATGTGTCAAAATCTTTAGTCATTTGGTCTTTGAATTCCTTGACTTCTTGAGACAATTTTTGAAATGCACCCTAAATTTATAAATCCAACTTTTCCTCTATTTTATTAATCTTGTTTACAATCCAAATTCTGAATTCAATTTCTGACATCTCAGCCATCAGTTTATGCATAGGATCATCATTTGCATCTGCCAAATTGTTCCTTGGGGCAATTGATCTACTGTACTTGTTCATGTTTCCAGAGCTTTTCTGTTAATTCCGCCCCATGATTAATTTTACACCATTTGGCTGGATGAGTAGATAAGGATAAGTTGGGCCAGGGGTTTCAGGAGTATTGATTGACCAGTCCTTTGCTTGAAAGCTGTGACTCGTGTCTGTACCTTTTCCCCTAGAGTTTTGCCAAGGACCTGTATAGTGCTACTGCTTGCGAAACTGAGGACCTTCTTGGTGTGGTGGGGTTAAGTGGCTCTGTCTTATTTTCAGCTGGTCTTTGTCTTACCCTAGAAAAATCTGTTACTCTGGATTGAAATCTGCACTGTGAACAAATACTAGCAGTTAAATCACCGCCCCACCGCCCCCACCCCCCGGCAACAATTGGAAAAGCAAAATCAAGCCATCCCACTACCACACATCCAGGCTACCACTTTGGAAAGTCCTTGAGTGATTGGCCCCATTGAAGAGGTCCCAATCAATTGTCCCAGCCAGCACCGGTCTCAAATGGAAGAGTTAAAAAGTCTCTGGCAACTAGATAGCAGGGATCTGCTGGAAGCTCTAGTATAACTGGCTCCGGTGCTCTGTGAGCACAAGAGGGCCCCCTCAGCAAATAGATTAGTCTGGGAAGGTTAATGCCTCCTTCTCTACCTTGCCCTTCTGTCACATCCAGTTGGTGGTAACCCTGCAGGACTGTGATCCAGTTTCCTCCAATGAGCAGATGCTCCAGAGGTTCGTGCCTGCCTAGTCCCAGGGAGGTCTGTGGCTCCTCAGCCAGTCTGCTACTCCCTGTCACTGTTTGGCAGGGGGAGGTGAGGTCTGAAAACCTGGGTACTTGCTAGTGGCTGGGGTGATTCACTCAGTTCCGGCCCTGTCCCTGATTGATGTTGCTGATAGAACAAAACAAGTTCACAGAATTTGTTTCTGTCACGGTTATTTTCCCCTGATCAGACGTTGGGCTGCAAATAGGTCTGACTCAGTCTGTGAGTTCCAGCCCTTTGTCTTAGCTTTCATCCCCTGAGGGCCAGGTGCATCTGAAGCTAAGTAAAGCAGCCTCTGCCCTGGGAGTCGGCTGACTCTACGCGTATTCTAATCCCCACATTCTGTCCAGTCCGGGCCAGTACTGCCTCAGGCATATCCTTCACATGCCTTGGTTGCTGGTCTGTTCTGCCATGGCTGCCACCAGAGAAGCTGCCCGGCTTCCCCTGGCCATCCAGAGAGACTGGGAGTGTCTCCACTCCCTGCCTCAGGGGACTGCCCCTCCAACTCGGCCTCCTCTCACCACTCCTGAGCTGGACAAATAGCACAGATCAGCAACAGTCCATGCCCTGTCCACAACCCTTGAGAAAATGTCCAAGAATCTGGACTCCATTGGGGACAGGCCTCCAGACCTCAGGGTGAGAGTGGAGAGGAGTGCCAGGAGTTCAAACTTGCAGGTAGAGAATATATACAGTTTTATGGCTGGTGGGAAAGTGCGTTGGCACCCTAGTAGGGGAAGGAGGTCTAGTTTTTAGATGGTCTCTCCCATAGGGTAGAGTAGGAGGACATCTGAACTCTGCTTGCTTGTTTGTATGGAGGTATGGAGTATACTGCAAGCCTCTCTCATGGGGGAGGGGACTCCCATCCACTTGGTGATGTGCTCTGTACCTTTTGTTTGCATCCTTGAGGTCACAGGTTGCCCCAGCAGGGTTGATGTTCATTCTTTGACCTTCTCTTTTGGCTCAGATCCAAACCATCGGATTTTTTGCTAAATTTCTGTCCTTTAACTCTCCTTCTGGACAGGAACCTCTGCAGAAAGCTGGCTACAGACCACCATCTTGGCTCCTTCCCCCAATGCCTTGATTTCTTGAGGATATGATTCTAGGTTCCAGGCAGCACTCACGAAAGTTATCAAAAAGGAAGAAAGGCCATGCTTTGCTCCCTATCATAATTTGGAATTCAGTATTTAGGTCCCTAGGGAGAGCATGTGTTGGGGATCCCTTAGAAAGCTGTTCTGCTCTGGATCCAGCAAGGGACAGTTAGTGCAATGACCACCTCTTTTTAGCTATTCATTTTTTCTTATTTCTTCTTGTGCAAATATCCGTGTGGGAGAGGGAGGTGACGGTGAAGGTGAATCATTCAATGCTTGACCTCCTAGGTCCACCCAAATCTCAGATCCTGAGAATGGGCCAGATTTTCTGGCTACAAGGCAGTGTCCTTTTACTATGTTTACATCAAGATCTTTGTGATGCCTCAATAGTAGAGTACCTTTAGGTGAGGATCAAAACTGACCAAATTATTCTGTTTTGTTTTATGGTGAATAAGATTAGAATAAGTCTCCAGAAAGTCTAGCAGGGACAACCCTGGAGAAGGTTTTTAAAAACATACAAAATTGAGATCTATTACAATAGATACATATACATACAAATATTGAGATCATACAAAATTGAGATATCTATCTATATTATTGAGATTGTATCCCTCTACCGGGCTCTTCCTCCAAGATGCTCTAACCCTATCTGAAGCATAGAAGTCTTGCTCTTTCCTCTCTCAAGGCTGTAACTTTAAAAAATCATTTTTGCTCAGTAAAATGGCTCTATCTTGTTACCATACTGTCTGGATTCTGCATCAAGATTTCCAGGCCACCTAATATTTTTATCCAATCAACTTAATGCAATAATAGGTGGGTTTTGTATTGTGTGTTTCCCTTCTGAGTAGCTGATATGCATTCTAGCAGGAGTTTTCTGAAAATATTTTGGTTAAAAAGCATGGTCTCACGAGTATTAATTCTAATTCAGTCAGGGAGATGTTTTGGAATAGATGAAGTCTTCTGGCTCCTCTTAAACAACGCTGGGACAGGCAATGATTATATACTCTGACTTGACAAAATTCTGCCCTACAGGTTTAGACTCTATTAATATAAGATGCATGATTTCCCAGATAATTGCTTTTATCCACTACTTGATATTTGCCATAGAACCATGGTCTCAACAATTGCTTAGAGCAACTGTCTTGTTTAAAACCAACATTGCTTTAAATCCACACATTTTTGAAAGCATAAAAGCACGCCAGTTGTATTTTACCCATTTCCGATTTATGAAATGCCTGGGGGTACTTTTTACCATAAGGAGTTTTACAATACAAATATACAAGTTGCCTTCTCTTACTTTAGAAGAAATGCGTGGTGCCCAAGACTTTCTTCAAAATTCTTTTACAGAAGCATTTTACAATCCTTTAAAAAATTTCTTTTATACTCGGCACCTTTCAAAGTTATACTTCTTAACATAATGATATATGAACCTCAATATATGCATTTAAATATTTTTTCCTGTTCTGGTATTTTTATGTTTCAATTGACAATTTCTTGAACCTTTATGCTTTCTCTTCTTTCTTCTCTTTTTATTCCCTTGATGGCTTTTTCTGAAACACACTGATGGCTATCGTCCCCATTTCTCTAAATAGTGTCCTTTCCTTGGAGTTATGTTGTGGGCAGTAGAGGTTCCATAACTTGCTTGTTTGGCCCATTCCTTCCTCTCGGGACACTACAGAGGGGGAATGGTGATAGATCTTAGGGCTTCACTAGATAGAGACAGATAACATTTACAAAGGAATAAATGATCTATATTAAAAGATGTGGCAGTGAAAACAAATATTTTAAAGGTTAGAAAGATTAATGCCCTTTAGTACTAGATACAGACAAGTTCAAAGAACACATATGGTTCTTCCATCACCAATTCTCTGGTACTTATGATTTTGACTGATTGGTGTTCATAAATGCTTTCCTTGACAAAATCCTAAAATGATGTCTATCAAACAGCCAGTCTGATAAGGAATAGGAAAGGGTGTAAATGGATTCCAAAAGACTTAACACCAAACTGCAACTTCAAGTAATGATAAAGAAATACCTAAAAGTTATAACTGTGGATTTCCAAGGAGCAGTATTAGACAATGGCTACAGGCAAGCTGCTTGGTCTGCTTTGCAGAGGTCATAAAAATGACCCATGGCTCTACATGGCATCTTCTGAAGGAAAAGAACCTTTTTCCTCCATTATCCTAAAGAAACGTCTCTGGCACAAACCGTGGAATACTCATTTATTCTTTATACAACTATATTAATTACTTATGATTTAGATAAAGACATTAATGATATATTTCTTTTTTTTTTTTCTTTTGGCCGGGGCCAGGCATGAACCCACCACCCGGGGAACATGGGGCTGGCACCCTACTTCTTGAACCACAGGCATATTTCTATGTTTTTACTGTGCCTAATTCTAGTTTTCTTTTTTCTAAAACAGTGTGATGGCATCAAAATCCCTATTCTGTTGATGTAGGCACTTGAAATTCTATCCTCATTAGATGTAGAAGCCAATCCTCTTTGAAGTCAGTTGACTCCTTTATCAACTTTTGCTTCATGGGGAAATTGGTGAGCCATGATCACCTAGGCCAGTCCTATTCAAGCAGTGTTGAGCAGTTGGTAACCACAGAGTCATTTAATTTCAAATTTCAAAGATAGATAACTGCATTTGGTCTGGATTCTGAGGTATCACTGGAACACAAGAGATTCTATAGCAATTTAAAGGTTTTTTTTTGGTGGGGGAGGTGAGGCAGGATAAAGAGGTAAAGACAAATATCCTAGTTTGACACTCTTCTTAAGAGCTTTAATGTTATTTGTCCATAAGAGATTTGTGTTTCTGGAGACTAATTTACTCTCATTCAGAATTTAAAGGTATTAATAGTTTTTATTGCTGTGGCAATGGTGGCAACAGTGTCACTGCTCTTCAAAGACTGGATGATAACTTTGGTAGACACAAGGGTAGGGTGGTCACTAAGATTTTAGTTAATGTCAGTGGGACATTATTGACTATGGTTTTTTTTTTTTAACTGTCATTTGGATGATTGGTACAAATATAGAGGAAAGAACACAGGTTTTGTATTTAAGATATATGTAGATTCAAATTCAGATTGTGCCCTAACTCTCGAATTAGCTGAACCTATAAAGTGGATAATTAAACCTATATTCAGAGTTATATGAGGATATGTGTATGATAGGAAATCAAAGATAGCTTTCATTATTATTATTATTATTTGTCTTTCTGCTTAAACCACCAATAAAAAGGCTAAGAAATCATCAGAAGACTAATTTGCACTTGAGATGTCTTAAACCCAGGAATAAGACTTATACAACTGATAAGACTCAAACAATCTTAAGGAGATATAGGCATTTGCTGATTCATACTCATCTTAATAGCTAAGATGGAGAGTTTAATTTTCATAGGCTATTTTTCTAAGGATAGCTATTGAATCATATTATTTAATAATTGTATTGTTCAATGGTGTTAATCATTGCCCATCAGATTCATTCTTTTGTGTATGTAAAGATATATATTATATGTATAATATATAATAAAATATATATTCTATTTCTTACTATGTGCCAGACACTGTTTTGGTTACAGAGACGTACTTAATAGCAATTTTACTTTTATTTCCAATTAAAGTTTTAAAATCTTTATTTAGTTATTCTCCCTTCTCTATGTGCCATTCTCAAGGATGAAAATATGAGGGTTGTAAGTGATATTTTTCCCAATAAGTTTACACTTTCTCGATGTTTAACCATTTACACAATTGTGATGAGGAACTATGAGGTCAGAAGAGTTGAACCAGAGGGAAGAGCTCCCTGAACACATAATGATCTCCATGATTTAAACACTCAAGTCTGGCCATCTTCTGAGAGACACATTCAGATGGGTTAAATTGAAATGTGCCCTGGAAGACTGGCTTTTCCCATTTCCTTGACTGGTAAGGCCTAGAGGAGTTATCAGTACAACCTTCTCTCAAAGGAAGAACGGACACACATTTCAGTGAATCCTACACCTAACAGTTTCAACACACAACACTTGCAGGCTTGGGTGCTGTTCTCATTCAAAGCTTGGCCCTAAGTGAGTAATTTCTCTGACCTTGCAGCCCCATGGTTTTAAAGAAAAGCGGAGACAGGTAATGAGTCACAGAAAGAGAGAGAAAATTTAACCCAGAATTCTTCAAGTCCTCCTCTAAGTCTCACACCCCATACCCCAGTCTCATACAAGCATGTATTTCTAATTAACTTCCCCATTAAGAGACATACTCTCTCTTTTGGCAAAAATTTGACCCAACAATAAGCTGAGTTTCCTGTCTAGATATGACTCCAGATTTTACCTCTAGAAAAGCCTGTCCCAAGCCTCTCAACCTAATATTTGCCTGGTGAAGAGAAAGATTTTCAACACAACAGCAGTGCTGTTCCCTATTGTCAGTAAGGGAGCAATCAAAACAATGGCAGCAACTCGTTAACACTTTCTGCTGTTCATTTATTGAATGAATCATTTAAAAGAAGTTTTTGGAGCCATAATCAGTAGATGAAAGGCTCTAGAAATACACAGATGACTCAGGTCTCATAACTTTGAAAGTGAGGCACGCAAGCACAGAGTCATGATATGAAGCTGCGTGCAGCTAAGTTCAAAGGAAAGAGACTTGGATTCCACTTGGAGATGCCAGGGAAGGCGGTTAGTTTCCTACTGAGAGCTTAGGCTGAGGAGTTGCCAGGGAACTGGGGACTTAGAGCCCTTACCCAGGGATGTGAAGTTAGCAGGAAGCGCACAGGCACCTGGGCCTGGTGGAGGAGGCAGAGGAGGGGAACAGAATCTGACAGCCTGCTAACTTTCCACTCCCTTTCACGTTGCCCTAACAGGAAGGGCTCCCTGCCTGAAGAAAAAGCTAGGGGGTGGCGCCTGTGGCTTAAAGGAGTAGGGCACCAGCCCCATATACGGGAGGTGGTGGGCTCAAACCCGGCCCCTGACAAAAACTGGAAAAAAAAAAAAAAAAAAGAAAGAAAGAAAAAGGAAAAGAAAAAGCTAAAGAACCCTAGGTTTTCTAATTTGGCTATTCCTTCTGAGCAACTCATTCTAATTCACACAAAGGTAAACTGGTGTCCTTTGGTAGTTCTGGTATCCATTACAAACAGGGATAATCTCAAAGTTTACCTTCTCTTTGGGGAAAAGCAAACAAAAGGGCAGCAAGCTCTTCATGTGAATTTCCCATCTAAAAGTCACGGAGAAAGGCTTCCAATACCAGGTCCTAAAACTGAACCGAGATAGGAGTGTACAGGGTGCAGCTGGGGATAGACAGCAGAAGGGGTAAGTCTCCTGAACTGACTGCTGAGCTATGATGACATTAATGGGTATAGGCAACCCGGTTTGTGGATGAGATGGGAGGTAGCCTTATGGGAACAGGTGTCAACGATGAGATAGAGGAAAGAAATGAGGAGAAAGAATTCCAGGTAGAGGGTCTGCCTCTGCCCAAACTCCACAGGACAGAAGATTATGGCTTGATGAGGCTGCACCAGACTTCTGCTACGGCTGGGACATAGATTGTATGAATGAGGGGGGATCAGAGCTCAGGAGCAAAGATGGGGAGTGAGAGGAAGGCCAGCTCTTGAGAACAAGGTCTTTCCTGTGATCATCAGGTTAACCATTTCTTCTTAGAATGAAGCATGTGCGTCCTATAGGCTTCCTTTTATTAAATAATTGAATCTGTGCCATAAACCAGTTTCCCTTTTTGCTTTGGTTGTCACCAAGCTCCGAGCTCTGTGGTAGCCAGGCCACACCTCAGCATGCCATTTTTCATTCCCAGGATCTTGTGTTGCTGCCCTTTACCTGATGTGATTCCAAGGTATTCATTGTCCTGTGTGTTAAATCATCACAAATCCTTTTTAAAAAGTTGTCAAAACATGAGTGATACATAAAAATAATATGTAACAATATCTTCTGTTTGACAACTAAACAGCGAATGCTTCTTGAACACCTGTGATAACCGACTCAATTATTTGGAGAAGTCAGAAGCACAAGATTTAGTTTCAACATTCAATTATTAGCTTGTAATCTACTTGAGACTGTTTTGTGTGCAGATAAAACATGATAAGCAGTGGTACAAGGCATTTGGTGCAGGGTTAATATTTAATCTATGTTTACTACTACAAAGCTACTTCCAATTAAGATGTTTCAATACTTCTCCTTTGGGTGGTATATAACCAATGTTCAAAGCCCGCTGAACACTGCACCTGCTACTCAGATCCCCCCAAACCCTCCCTCAGATACCCATCCCCCTTCCCCACAATCCAGCAACAGAGGGGTTAATGCAGGACATAGCAGAAGCCTTTGCTCCTAGAACAAGACCATCATTTGCTTTGATAGCATAGTGTCTACTATGCCCAGAGTCTTATTAAATATTTTTAACACTACTTTTGTATCTTTTGTATTGCTTTTGTATCTATCATACTGTTACCATTGCAATAAATAATAACAGCTACTATTACTCATTGTTCCAATTTAACATTTGTAATTACCCATTGGGGGAATCATTGGGGGAATGATTACTAGTCCCATTTTATAAATGAGGCAACAGGGTCAGGGAATATAAATAACTCAATCCAGGAAAAGCACTTAGCAAGCAAAGGAGACAATCCTCCAGTCCTGGTCAGTGGGACTCCAAGTTGGGGAGAAGACATTATTATCCTACCTGGGATGGTCAGAGAGGCAGTGTAGGAAGCTAAGCAGAGAGGGCTCAGAGGATCTGGCTGTGCAGGGCATCAGGCATGCTAGGTGGATGGATGAAATTGCTTATATACCCTGCACTCATAGTTCTGAGCCCTTCCCTATTTAAATCCTCCTAATCTAATCAAAATGAGACTTCCAGAAATTGCATCCACTTTTGTTTAGGTCACTAACATACTTCATAGTAAGTTCAGCTGCCGCAGGGAAAAATTGAGGCTTCTGGGACTCAAAAGGCACCATCTGGCTCATAAAACACCAGTGTATGCCCTCTGGTTCATTTTCTCTTAGGAAACTCCTTCTTATCTGCTGCCTGGCTGCTAACTTCAGAACAATTTCCGTATTTTCTATTTTAATCATTTCATTATGTGGTTTCTAGGTTTATTTGTTTAGTTTAAGAAGGGAAAAAAATAACTTTTTAAGTCATACCCAGGTTTAGTCAGTCAACAGGGAAACTTTCTCAAACTTCAAGGGCAAGAACAAGTTGCCCTCAATTCTTCCCAGCTCAGGGAAGAATTGAGCAATCCAGATCACAATGTAAAGTGGACTAATTGGAGACGCAAGTGGAAGCAGAGAGAAGGTTTAACAGAAGGAAGAATCCAAGAGAAAAGAGATGCTCTTTTTGTTGTTGTTGTTGTTGTTTCCACTTCTTGTTTTTAGCTCTCTCCTCTCCTGGGAGAGTCATGAGCACACAGAAAGCTTCAGGAACAACAGGAAGGCTGAGAAAGCTTCAGGGAGGAGTAGGGTGTTGGGTCACGAACTGTACAACCTCATACTGAGACTTCAGGTTGAAGGGCAGGGTTACGAAGGTCTTAGCTAGTGTTATTCAACACCATTGTTTCGTGAAGGGCTCTGCTTCTTCTGAACATGCTCCCCCAGTCCAACACCCAGGGGAAGGGTCAGTCCATTCCCTGATGAAAATGTTATTGTTCACTGTCTCTGGTGGCCAGTTTGTTCTCTTCTCACTCAGATGTGAAAACTCCCAAAGCTCTCCCATCCTCCATCTCTCATGGCCACCCACCAGCCCTTATGTCAGTCCAGAGTCACAAACAACATCATTAAAGGGGAGGAAAAAGAAAATCCAGTACAGATTGGCTGGCTCCCTGGCCTGGGCTGGTTAGGCAGCTCTTGGCTTAGACACCCTGACTTCCAAACACAATCTGTTTTCAAGATTCCCTGATGATTTCAGGCCCAAGAGAAGGTTTGGTCTTGACTTCATCAAACTCAGCCTCCTTTCTCTCTGTTTCCCTGTACTGAGTGAGACCCATTTGCCCAGACTCAGTTTTTGGCTTATGTGACTAAGCTGTGCTCTTGGCTGTAGAAGTATCTTCTGTCTACTCCTCATTCTGTGTTATTTCTTTTCTTTCTAGCTTTGTTCAGCAGTGTGCCAAAGATGGCCCCATTGTACTGTACCCCAGAAGATTCTGGAAATGGAAAATACAAAAGATGCCGATCGGCCACGGTTACAGAAGACAGCGCCTCTTACCAGCATATAAAGACACAAAGCTCCAGAACGTGGGCAGACACTCTCCTCAGACTCCATGATAGCATTAAGTTCCATCTATCTCCTATGGATCTTGCAACTGGCAAAGTGCCAGGAAGAGCTAAAAATAGACACAAAATGATGTTTGAAGCACTATGAAAAATATTTATCTAAATGAGAAGTGCTGCCCTCTCTCAGGTGTGTGCTGTTATCTTATGTGAAGAAGCATCTCACAGCTTCCTCTCTAGTTGCATGGAAATCTTGCTTAAAAGTAACACGATCATCCCCTTAACCACAGCTTGGCTTTGCATGGTGTCAGTTACCCTCAGTCAACTACAGTCAAAAACATTCCATATAAGAAGATGCTTTGAAGATTAGCCCACATAACAAAATCCCAAAACCAGAGATGTTGGCGTGGATGTGGAGAAAGGGGAACACTTCTACACTGTTGGTGGGAATGCAAACTAGTATATTCCTTTTGGAAAGATATTTGGAGAATACTTAGAGGTCTAAAAATAGATCTGCCATTCGACCACAATTTATTAATCCATTCGTGGGTTGATGGGCTTTCGTGACATTTTAGATGTTACTTCTATATGGTGGAAGAAGATAAGAGCATTTTTGCAATAAGATTTTACTATTTCTTACTAGAAAGTTTTATCATATTCTTTTACTTAGTGAATCGAACAGGCTGAAATGTTTCAGAACTTGCAAAACAAAGTTCAATATTAAGATAACCAGGCATTGAGATATATTAAAAAAAAACAAACAAAAAAACTTATTTAAGCAGTATAGTGGGTAGTGGAAGAAAAAAAATCCAGCCCAAGAAAGTGGAGGAGAGTGAAGGACAGCCACCAGTCTTTGCACCTGCTCAAGGGACACACTACTGTGGACTTTTGTCACGATGCAAAATTAAGCAAAACTTTCTCAAAAAGTGTCTTTTAATCTCTAAAATTAACAATGAAAGAATGAATGGTGATTTTTAGGGCTATTTTCAAATCCAAAATGTAAATTCATCAGCTAAACTACAATTCACTAAATGAATATAACTGGCATATTAGAGGTGGAGCAAGATAATTTGGACAGATACGTCATGGTAGAAATAAATAGATGAACATTAGTTATAGAGTTTCTTGAAATAGATAAACATAATTGAGTTATAGTCTGACCCTCAAACTGAGGAAGGTTATAGAATGTGACATTTATATATTATTTATATCAAATAGCAAAGACACAGCAATACCAGCAGGAAAAAGCCACATCTGTTTGCACATTTTACATGGCAATTATTATTCTAACATAAACATAGTATGATAAACAAACATTATTTGATAGGAAAATAATAATTTAAATCATGTTACATTCTGGGAAACACAAATGAACACAGGCAGATTTTCTCCCTGAGTTGGTCTTTAAAGCAAAATATTAATATATCACACCCTTATAAAAGCATGTTATATTACAGCATAAATGTAATATAAAATATGCTCTAGTTGAAAAAATGCATCCTTGAAATATTCATTAAATATTTTCTAAGAGCCCACATTTTTCCTGAGGAAATACTTTAGGAACGGGTAGAATCTAGTTCTATTTTTCAGATCTTTAATACAGAAGCAATTATCAATCAATCTTTATTATTATTTTTTTTTTTTTGTGCAGTTTTTGGCTGGGGCCAGGTTTGAACCTACCACCTCTAGTTTATGGGGCCAGTGCCCTACTCCTTTAGGCTATAGGCACCGCCTGATCAATCAATCTTTTTAAAAATACATAAGTGTGTGGGCGGCACCTGTGGCTCAAAGGAGTAGGGCGCTGGCCCCAAATATCAGATTGGGGGGGATCAAACCCAGCCCTGGATAAAAACTGCAAAAAAAAAAAAAAGTGTAAATGTGTTTTGCCATGAGCTTCTATTTGAGCTTGTACTTTGACACAATTTAAAGTCTTTAAGTCTCTTAAAATTTAGCAGCTTTTAGATTTGTAGGTCTTGTAAAAGTTAAGGAGAATATGCTCTTTATTCAGTAAGACCCGGAAAAAACCTCCCCCTTTTCCTTCTCTCTCTCCCTCCCTGAAACATTTCTGAGTGCCTGGCGAGGTCACAGCAATGTGCTAGGCTTGGGGGTGTACACTGACAACCGATAGAACAGGCCACTTGGCTTCCAGAAGTTCACAAGGGATGTAGAAATATTCGCATCTAATTACAACACAACCTGGTAAGTCTGGTGACAAACGTGTGTGGACACCGGGTGCTTTAAAAGACAAAGGAGCAGCTCCTCACTCAGCCTGAGCAGGTGGAAAAGGACACAGCAGCAGAGGCAGCTGGGCTCACACTTCAGAGCTTTCTCAACATTCCTTCCTAATAGCATCTATGAAAAAACAACAGGCTTACGATTCATCACCATTTCTAGATTTGACTGTCAAATAACACATGGCCCATAATTTTAAATCTGCTTGACTATAAAACTCTTCATAGGAAAAACAGGAAGTAACAGAAACCTAGTCATTAAGTATTCATCTTCTGTAATAGTTAACTCTGCTTAATGGTCATCATTCTTACAACTGTCTGCACATAATAGTGTCAATGAAACTAGAATAGTTTGAATAAGTGCTAAGGAGCAGACTCTTTGGTTTTAAAAATGGTAATAATAGCATCCTTAAAAACATAGCAGATTGCTTTGCCTTCCGTAAAATCAGGGCAAGAAGGATGCTATTCTTTCACCCTCCAGTAAGCTCAAAAGGTGGGAGTCTTGCCAAGATAATTCAATGAATAGCAAGTCATTTTCCCAGGGAATTTAAAAAATATCATTAATTCACTTTGATTTTTTTTGTGATTATAAAACATTTATAAGGCTGGCTGTATCTCACAGTTTTAACTGGCAGGACTGTTTCTTTTTTTCTTTTTCTTTTTGTTTTTCCTCCTGCAATGCACCTCTTTATAAACATTCTCCCTCCCTCCCATTAATTTCACAATGGAAAATACAGGTCAAGTCTTTTATTCTTCCTTAACCTTGAAAAATATATGGTATGCTCAATGGAAAATCTATTACTTAGGACATTTAAGAGATTCGACACCAAACAAGAACACATTTGAAATGTAGATGAATTAAGAGGTAAAATAATTCTTTTGAGACTAGTAAAGGGAAACGTGGGCTGTTTCATGAAGGTCAAAGGCAACTCTTCCCCTTAAATTCCCTCAAAAAAACTACATACCTTGGAGTACACAGTGATAGGTGTGGTGGCATCTTCCCACTTTATTTTTCCTTCCTTTCTTATTTCACTTGAAATTTAAGTTGACTCTTTCCCCCCAAATTATTAAGTGCCTATCATATGTAATAAGTTTGAAATCTTCTTTTTAACTGCTGAAGGGGAAAACATAAGGTTGAAGATAATAGATAAAGAAATAATTGCCAAGCGGTACATCCAGTGCTTTTATTAGAGAAGATGGAAGTTGTTTTAGGAAGCTTGAAAGAGATGTTGATAGATGCCTGAGGAGGTAAGAGAAGGTTTTTAGAAGTCATACTTGAACGTGGCCTTACGGGATCTGTAGATGTTCCAGGAGGTTGAGAAGAGAAAGAATTTATTAGATTAAAACCCCACAGAAATGGTTAGGCGTGGTGGTTCGTGCCTATGATCCCAGGACTTTGGGAGGGCAAGACGGGTGGACTGCTTGAGCTCAGGAGTTCAGAACCAGCCTGAGCAAAAGTGAGACCCTTTCTGTACTAAAAACAGCCTGATGTTCTGGTCAGTGCCTGCAGTTCCAGCTACTTGGGAGGCTGAGGCAAGATGATCACTTGAACCCAAGAGTTTAAGGTTGCCGTGAACTATGACACCACAGCACTCTACTGAGGGTGGCAGAAAACACACAGAAGCTGGCACACTTACAGTAGGTCATAAAGACGCTGTGTGAGGGCATAGCACACAGCACCAAGGGGGACAGGAAAGCTGTAATTGACCTTTGGAGGATCTTATACACCAAGCCAAAGATTTTGGTTTTTACCCTTTGGACCTTCACCATTCAATACAATAGTGACTATCTACAAATGACTATTTAGATTTCAATGAAAAATAAATACAAACAAAAATATAGCTCCTCAGTGGCACTAGCTACAACTCCAGTGCTGAAGAGCCATGTGTGACTTGTGGCTACCACACTGGGCAGCATAGGACAGAATGTTTCCCTTGTCACAATACTAATGGTCAGCCCTGCTTTCTATAAGGAGGAGCCACGTCCAACTGTCAGGTGTAAAGCAAAAGCCTGATTTGCTGAAAGCAGTGGTTGATTCAAAAGTTAACTCACATAGGTCAAGGCTGTGTTGACTACTTTGATGTAAGCTTTCCAAATTGTATTTAAAATCAGCCTTAATGTACATAAATGCATTAATGTACACAGTTAGGATTTAAAAAAAATTTTTTTAAAAGAAAAAAAAAGTAAACTCGCATAGTGTGAAAAACTGGTGTGGAAGTGAGTGGAACTGGAGGCAGAGGGTCAGTAAGAAGGAAATTATTTAGCAACTCAGCTGAAATCACAGCTTTGAGGAGGGTGGGAAGTTGCTATTTCAGAAGATTGAAAGGTGTAGCACCTGCAGGGCACTGCTAAATTTCTAGCATAGGTGACTGAGTGGATGGGAACATCTTCCCCAGAAGCCACTAGAGGAGATGACAGCGGGCTAAAGAGAGGCCACGAGTCTCTTTTCTGACCTGTTGAGTTTGAGGTGCCTGGGACTCAGGAACCTACGGAGGAGGTTTGAGTCAACAGATCCCAAAAGTAATTTCTGATCATCTTTTCCTTTACAATTGACTTGACTTTCTCAGCTACCCAAAGCAAGCGTTCCAAGATTCCATGTAACTCCTACAGGTTTCAAACAAGGTTAAAAGAAAGGAGAGGTGAGGTGAAAGTTGGCAGAAATGATGTGGCGTGGCTACAGGCCTTCCTTTGCATTTTACTACCAAACCTGCAAACCAGCAGTGCAAAGGAATTACATCTGCTCAGGGTACCAAGACGTGGCCGCTGCTCTGCCGTGTCACTCTAGTTCCATCTGAGGATCCGTGTTGACCACACAGAGAGAGGGACCCCTCAGGTCAGAGGAGAAGAACTGAGGCTTCTACATCAGCTTTTACAGGGCTCACGCCAGCATGCAAGGAAGCCCTTGTTTTTGTACCTCAGCTAACAGCTGGCATTATACTTCATTCTTGATGCCCCTCACTCTCTTCCCTGCCCTCTTTATTCTTCACTATTGACTGCATCTCCTACTTCACAGAGGAATGTTCCAACTCCAAATTCACAGACACCTTTATTCATCACCATCAATGTCTTATTTCTCAGGGAGTCATCTCCATTTATTTGCTGATTTGAAAAACAAGGTCACAGAAAGCACGCAGTTCAAATGAAGAATGACGGAGGGGGACACGGAGCTGAGACAGGACCAAGTTCCACTGAAAGTGTTTAATTATTCATGTAAAAGAGACAATAAAGACCAAGAAGTTAAAGACGCAAAAGAGAAAGGATCCTTGATGAGGTCTTGTAACAGGCTGGCATCGCTGCAGAGAGTGGATTAGCACTGGGGTGGAGGAAGGACCACTCTACCCCAGCAGAGTAGAAAGGAGAAAAGAATGAAGACCACGGAGAAAATATCTCGCCTGAATCCTGAAGTCTTCAAAAGAATCTTCCATCGGAGACAGTCCCCAAGCCCATCTGCAGTGAGGCTCAGCATGGCTTGCAATTCCCCAGGCTCCATATAAATCGTGGCTTCTGGGAGTGCCTGGAAGCAGTTCCTCCAGCCTGGGAAAAGACCCCTCTCCACAGCCTGATGCAGAATCCACACCCTCTTCCACATGGAGCACTTTTAGTCCTCGTCTCCCTAAAAGAGCTGAACGGCCATCCACCATTGCCTGGTTTTTGGACCCAAAACCCAAACTTGTGTGTCTCTGTCCAAGAACACATTCATCTTGGTTTGAATCCTAGCTCTGTCTTTTAAGCTTCTTTTCTATTAAAAAAAATCATGCATGTGTGTGGAGCAGACTGAATTTCTCCAATTGTGAGTTAGCTACCAGAAATCATACAGCATTTTTTGAAGGAATGAACCTAATACTCTTTCGACGCGATGATGCCAGGTGTCCATTTCAGTTCTAATCTACAATCTTACCTGTAAAATAGTTTTCACTTTCAGTGAAAGTTCAACTGCATAGGGAAAATTTCCACACAACTAAATTAAAAAAAAAAAAAAACTGCTCTATTTATTCTTGAGATAACCAACAGGAAAGAAAACACAAAATCTCAGCAAAATCTGACCAGGTTGCTCCCGCATTGGGAGCAGGTTATATTTTGGAAGTTCACTTGTAAATTTTGTGCCACAGAATATGCAAGAGAACAAAATTTC
The DNA here is from genome assembly GCA_963573935.1 of Arctocebus calabarensis. Lineage (NCBI taxonomy): Eukaryota > Metazoa > Chordata > Mammalia > Primates > Lorisidae > Arctocebus > Arctocebus calabarensis. The sequence goes on along the minus strand of CAUYON010112098.1, from coordinate 18,472 downwards.
CATTAGAAAATATTGTAAAGTTTAATTACACTTCCAAGCCAGCTCATAAAAGCAAATTTGATACATAGTATACTTGAAGTATCATAAATTTGCATGAAATAATAGAAGATAGCATATGGAATCATGATCTGTTTCTCTTTTACACACATTAAAACATTTTCTGAATCAATGCAAAGATGAATGACTTGACTAATTTCATGCTGAAGTCTGAGCCCCTGGTGGAATTGGGAGCTCCTATTGGTCTATTTCCATTATGCAAATAACACATTTTATTGGGATTCAGGATGAATGGAACAAGGAGAATGGGGAGAGTCTTACAGTGGCTGAGGGGTTTTGCAACAGGGAAAGATTGTTAAATGGTTATTGAGCTAAGAAATAAATTTTAATTTTCACCACCTTTAGACCAAAAACAATCAAGTTGTTTCTTCTCTAAGACCAAGAGGCAGAGGGAAAAGAAAGAGGAGAGGAGAGGAGAGGAGAAAGGAGAGAGAGAGGGAACGGGAGAGAGAGAGAGAGAGAAAGGGAGAGGGAGAGAGGAGAGAGAGAAAGAGAAAGGGAGAGGGAGAGAGAGATGGGAGTGATATGAGGAGGAATGGAGGGATGGAGGTGGGGAGGGAGGGCGAGAGAGAAGAGTGAGGGAAGGAGAATGAGAGAGAGAGAGTTATGAGAGCTGGGGAACAAGCCAGCTTTCTAGATGTGCCCTCAGGTGGAAGCCAAAATGGCAGCTATAATAGGCAGAGAACTCATTACTTGCAAAACAGAGGAGAGTTCCCATATGACCATAGCAACTGTCAGAGGTAATGACGTTGTCAAGTAGTAGGAACAGAAGTAAACAACAGTAACTGTTCTCAGGTTGTGGGCAGAGCCGCTCCCTCCATCAAAGGGAAAAGAGGGCGGGGTAAAGAGTCAACAGACTGGTGCTGAGGATGAGGTTGGTTGGCTGAGAAAAAAATCTGCCCTGGCATCTCCCAGCAACAGCAGGCAGGACCAGCTCCTCTCCTGTGGTCCTGGAGAGGCAGGGAGAAGGGACACGGCAGTGCCGAAGCCCCACAAGGCAGCCTGGGAGCTGCAAGAAAGAGAACTGAACCATGAAAAGGGGCCCAAAGGGGCAAACTAAGACCAGAGCGTCATAAAGAGAAATACCATTTTCATTTAAAGGATAGTAACAAATTGTATGAGTGTCAGTCACTCACTGATCTTTCAATCCTGATAAGAAGATTTACCTGGATTAGTGTTTCAAAGTGCTCTTTTTAATAAGTTTTTCGATTTATTACTTCAATTACTTGAGTAATTGAAACTATTATGCTATCAAATTGTTGAGGTATATACTCCCCTGTTTTAATTTAGCAAAATTAAAAAAAAGATTGCATGCCTCATATTTAACTATATGTACGATGGTTATATCACATCAAATCTAAATCCTTTTGGACAATACTGTGTACAAACAAATACTTTATACAAAAGGATACATTACTTAATGTGTGTTTAAAATTTAACTATAGTTTATAAAGGTAAATTCATGATACAAAATTTTATTGGGGACATGTTGGTGCCAGGGTCTATGTTAGTTGGAATAAATATAATGATATATAAGAAACACATAGTTTCTGCCTTCTTAAGATGAAATAGAGAAAAAATGACAGGTAAACTGGAAGGGGCCACTTATTTTGAGAAGTGCTATGACAGGATAAATTGAGGTTCATATGGCATCAGTTAGAGGACCAGGAAAAGTTTCTGTAAAAAGTGACTATATTTTTTTTTTTGCTGTTTTTGGGCGGGGCTGAGTTTGAACCCACCACTTCTGGCATATGGGGCCGGTGCCCTATTTCTTTGAGCCACAGGTGCCTCCCAAAAGTGACTTTTTAGTAGAGATCCAAGGTATAAGGATCCTGGTTGTGCAAGAAAAAGAAAAAGAGGGAGGGAAGTAGAAGGAAATCTACATAGTGCCTGGGATATTTGGACAGTGATAGCTGTTATTTCTGGGGAAGGGAGTGGTGTGGGTTAGACCAGGAGAGTGTTGAGAGGAATTCTCATCCTTAGCTGCTTGTCCAGCAACAACTGCCCCACCTGGTTTCCAACCAAACCCTAACCCTATTTTGATATCTGCCCCCCAGGCTCATGGCTCGGGATAAGCTGACTCTAGCCTCAGACCAGCAGGCTTGTCCTGAATAAGCCAGACCACCATGGTAGCTCACTGGTTTTCTCATTCTTGGACAAGGAGCATGGAGATTAAGTCTGCTGTGGGTTTGGGGGGTGGGAATCACCTTATAATTAAGAAAGCCATAAGAGGACCTGAAGCCACCCTTTTTCTTCTGGACGGTCTCAAGTTGGAAATTGACACTATCAGCCTGAGAATGAATCATTACACTGAGAGGGGCCAAGCCAATATCTTTACAAAACATCAAGCTGGCTCGGTGCCCATAGCTCATATACATCAAACCTGGCAGGTTTGAGCCCAGCCTTTGACCTGCTAATCAACAGTGACAAATGCAACCAAAAAATAGCCAGGCCTTGTGTCAGGCGCCTGTAGTCTCAGCTACTCTTGAGGCTGAGGCAGGAGAATCGCTTAAGCCCAAGAGTTTGAGGTTGCTGTGAGCTGTGATGCCACAGCACTATACTGAGGTTGACAAAGTAAGACTCTGTTTCAAAAAAAAAAAAAAAAAAAAAGTCGAGCTGGAGCCTTACTCCTCTGTGCCTACAGACTTTTCTATCTTGGCACTCTCCCTTGTGAGATAATAATTGTCTCACTGTTTTAAGGCAGTGTGAGGGAAGGTATTCTTTTACTTGCTGTAGAAAATATGATCATCAACATAAAAATTATGTATAAGCTAGAAGCAAAAAGGAAATCCTGAAGGGAGAAAAGCCACATCTACATGGAAAATAAAAAATAAGATGTTTACCCTGGATTTTTAGAGAACTTGTTTTGGATACAGATGAAGAAAAAGGGATAAAGGGATGTGGGGAGTGTAGGAGGACAGGTGCAGGGTCAAGGTGAACCATCAAGAAGACATTGCTGTAAAAAAGGCTGGTGGGGGTGGAGAGGCAAGGATGGGGACAGAGGCAGATGGTAGTTGAGCTCACTTCAAGAGCAATTTTGTGTGCTTACGATATGGACTGCGCTGTGTTAGAGGTTGATGATCCAAAGAATAAGAAAGTCTCTTCCTTTGAAGAGCTCACAGTTGAGTGGGGGTGGGGGGGAATAGATGCACAGGTATAAGGTCAGTATTTTGTAGTCAGTGAAGTACTGAGGCTGATACCCAGCGGAGAGAGCAGACAGGAATAATTTCCAGGAAAAGGAAGGACATGAAATATTCAATATCTATACTTCCTGGCCTCCTAGCTACTCCTTCATTCATCGTAATCTAACTCCAGCCCTGCTCCATTAAAACGTCTCTCCCTGAGCCATCACACACAGTTTCTCACGGGACTTCAAGATTTCTGCACTTGGCTTCATGAAATTCTCTTCAGCAATTCAGGTTGGGCTTAAAATGTGCTTCTTAGAAACTGTCCCCAACCATGCAGAATGAGCTAATTACTCCTTGCATGTGTTCCCACGGCATTCTCCACATCCTCTCATGCATCATCATTTTTTAAAGTCAGTTTATTGTCTGTCTGAGTTTTTCACTAGTCTATTAGCTCCCTGAATTCCGGCACCATTTTAGTTAGGTTCACCATTGAATTCACTTGTTTATCAAGTGCCTGGTAATTAAAAGGTTTGGAGTCATATCTGATGAATGCATTAATGAAAGAATGACCAGATGGTAATAAAGCAGACAGTGATGGGTGATGAGGTGGAAATGTAGTCATTTGCTAGAGTAACTTGGGTATCTTTTTATTGAGGGGGGATCCTAGTGATTAGATGAGATAATAATCCATCTGCAGATGGCAGGGTGTTTTATCCAGGGGTGAGTTATTAATAGCATTAATCATGAGCAAATTTGGAAATAACGATAAACATCTGTTCTTAACTCCTAAGTACAGAAGAAAAATGATGGGCCAATGTTATAGTGTTATTGAGTTGGGCTAGATACACACCAATTCCTTTCACAAGTAAATGTTAGAAAAGATTATTAAGAATGATTGCTTAATTGTCCTTTTTGGTAGGTTCTTTAGTTTAAATCTAGAAGGCATTAAACCTGAGCTTGTCAAATGACACAGGTGATACCAGTCAATGCCCCATTAAAGGCCAGTGAGCCTTCTGGTGTTGAAGTGTTTCTTTGGTGGAATATTAGGGAGTAATATTAACAGAAACAGTGCATGTATGCATAGATTCTATTTAAAAGGTGTGATGGTGATGGTAGGTCACCATTCCCTTCATTGAAATATCAGCAATCACTCAACATGTTTCTGCAGAGAAACAATGTTCAGGACTTCCCTTTAGTCTCTGGAGACAAAGATAAATGGTGCATCAGTACGTAAAATGACTGAAGCTCTGCAGCGAGTGACAGGGTACGATTTTTGTGATATCAACATAAGTCACTGTAGTAATGAGGCTTTCCTGGATTAGATTTTAGCCGTAACTCTTTACCCCTTTCCCCCTTGGTTGACCATTATTTATCAGCTCATTCACCTAATTAAGAAGGAAAGCATGCAAGCATCTTTTCATGTTTTCAGCCACTCTAAGAAAATCTCCCTAAAAATATGAACACATTTGTATTTTGTATGCATTTCAGACAATTTACTAATTTATCACACTTTGTATATTCTGCTTTTTTCCTGCTTTTTTGAAAAGAAGGTACAAAAGCAGGTATTCCCAGTCGGAATATGTTTTCTCTGCAGTATTAGAATCTACACAGGCTGAACTGTACCTCACTTAACTTTGTGACAGGGAGGCGGGGAGGCAATTTGGTGCCTAATGCAGAGCACTGACAGAAGTGGCAAGGGACACCCAACTCCAATGTCATCAAACATGATGGCTGTGAGTTGGCTCCTGTTGGACCTCAGGTATTGACAGAGCTACTGAGTTCTTAAACCATATCATCTCCGTCAGTAACTGACAGATTCTGCTACTAATCTGGAAATGCAGAAGGGAATAAAGTGATTTCGTTCTTTAAAGTAGGGATAATAATTATAAGTGGATCATTATAAAAGTTTTGAGATACACAAAAATCACGAAATTAAAATCAGCACAGATGGAAACAAATGAAGCCCTTCTAGCAACACCAATAAACCCAGCAGGTTGAAACTTGCCCCAGTGAATCAGAAAGACACTGTCAAATGTGTTTCTTGGAAATGAAATAATGGATAGCACAGTCTGTCTCAAAACTTTCATAATGATGCACATGCTACATCATAGGTCCTTTATGAAAAATAAATAGCCTAATTGGTGCTATGTGCTTTTAATAATATCATGCATGAGACAAATATTCTGGCTAATTAAGGGTCAATACATACCATACAAGGATTGTAATTTTTAATCAGGATAAAAATATCCCATCACTGAAATCATATTTAATATAAATTATAAATTTTAATCAGTCAAAAGTGTTTTAGGAAGGCCTAATGAATCAGCATTACTAACATGGACAATTATATTTGTTGTAAGTGAAAGAATGTATCATCTGAAGATTTATAAGAAATCTATAGATAATAAAGTGCAAATAAGTTATATTTATATTATTTTACAAGGTACTTTCTTACATATTAAAGCATAATGATAACACTATTTTCATCTGTTTGCTTATGCATTGAACAAACACATTTTGGGCATTAATGAAGTACAAAGCACTGAATTAGATTATTGAGGATATGAAGATGAATGAGATACAGTCTCTATAATTCCTTGAAGCAGATTAGGAAGAGGGAATAGGGGCCAAAACAGGAATGTCAACACTAAAGGATTTCATCTTCCCCTGAAGGCAATGGAGGATCAGTGCAGGAATTAGAGAAGCAAAGTGATATGATCAGCTTTGCATATAGATTAGCAGGGGAAATTATCTGTGGGAGCCAGATGGAGGGTATTGCAGTAGTTCAGGATAGAAATGATGCCCTGAACTAACACTGAGACATCAGGAAGAATGGAGAGAAACAGATCCAGGAGATAGTGTAAAGTCCACTGGGTTGAGAGGTAAGGACGGAACAGTTATTTCCAAACTTTAATTTGGGTCTCGGGATAGGTGATAGCATATGGAATATTGGAAGAACAGTAGCTTTAATCTGGGAGAAATTATGAAGTAAAATCTTGACATTCTATACTAAAATTGTCAATGGGAAACCCTGGTGGGAATGGCTTCCCTTGATGATCAGGAGAGAGATTTACGTGGGAGGTATACAAACATAAATGCTAACAGTGTTTAACAATCATGTAAGACAATACGGAAATCCGCCCCCCCCCACCATCCCAGGGAAAGTTTTCTGAGAGTTACAGGCACAGGCAAGAACAAGTCTTGGGCTCCTAAGACTGAAGTAAGGACAAGCGTGAAATGAAGGCTGGGAAACAGCCAGACAAGTAGGAGAAAAATTCATATTGTGAGTGGTGTTAACGTCACTCAAAGCCATAGGCAACGAAAGAAGGTCTGGCTGAGGGCATCAGGTAATTCAGAGCCCAGTTAGAAAGACATTTATTTATTTAATATTATTATTATTTTTTTGAGACAGAGTCTCACTTTGTTGTCCTGAGTAGAGCCATGGCGTCATAGCTCACAGCAACCTCAAACTCTTGTGCTCCAGCCATCCTCTTGCCTCAACCTCCCAAGTAGCTGGGCCTACAAGCACCTGCCATAATGCCCACCTATTTTTTTTTTTTTTTTTGCAGTTTTTGGCCAGGGCTAGGTTTGAGCCCACCACCTCCGGCATATGGGGCCAGCGCCCTACCCCTTTGAGCCACAGGCACCACCCTGCCCACCTATTTTTTTTAGAGATGGGGTCTTGCTCAGGCTGGTCTCAAACTCCCGAGCTCGAGCAATCCACCAGCCTCAGCCTACCAGAGTGCTAGGATTACAGGTGTGAGCCAGCACACCTGGCTTAGGAAGACCATCTGAGTTGGCAACCAAAGTGTCCTCTGGGTCCTTGGCCTAGGAAGTTTCAAGGGAGGCCAGAGTGCCCTGGATTGAGGAGTCCTTGCTACAGAAGATGAGAAGATGCAGACATTCGGGAAGACAATGCTGCCCAGAGGCCCAGCCATGCAGGCTGTGAAAAAGAACGAGTATGGAGCAAAGGTAAAAGAGGGTTTCGGGGTTGGTTTGCTTGAAGATAGAAATGTTTAAATAAACATTGGGAGAAAGAGCCAGGAGAGAGGGAGATATCAGAGACTCAAAAGAAATCGAGGGAAACTGGTGAGGAGATGATGAGTCAGGTGAAGACGGGAACCCTAGATTACAGACAGCTCATGGCATACAGGTGCAAGTTAAAGAGGTAGAGATTCTTATTTGGAGAAAGTATTCAGTATAAAAACTCATGTCTGACTTTGATTTCACTGAGAGAGTGGCCCATTTTTCCTGTGCATTTAATAAGACTGACTGAAGGCTGGCTCATGCAGAGATTGTACTAGTTACATAGAGGACACAGTGGCAAATCAAACAAGGTCCCTGCCCACAGGGAAACTACCCTGTGGGAGTGGGGTAGAGGCAGCGTGCACATGGATGTCTCTAACTCAAGGCAATCTCTGACCATCTCAGTATTGACAGTTTGCAACATGTATAGAAAAGTCCTATATACCTTTCTATCTCTCAGATATGAAAACAAGTAGGACAATAGTTTACCTTCCCTAATAGCATTCAAACAGCAATCTCATAAATGTTGACCACTGTATAGATACGTTAGTTATTAATCTAGCCGGGGGACTGAAATTAATTAACCTTAGCAGTGAATTGCATTTGGCCTTGGTCTAATCAGGCCAATTTTCCACTCTGGAGAACATGATTAATTATCTGGTTCATTTAAGGAAAGAACCCCAACAGAACAGAACATCCAAATAAACATTAGAATTTTTTCTTAATTATTAGGATTTTAGGGCAATTTTTGATACAATATGTTCTTCCTCTAATAGATTATGCACTAAAATGAGAATGGCATTTTTTTCTTTATTATAAATAGCTAAAAAAAGAGACAAAAAGTTCAAGTAAATCTAGCAGGGAGGCTGAGATTTATTTTACTGTAATATCAAATGTGTTCTCTTTGCTCTTACTTTACACTTCATTGTATTTTGTACTAGTTTCCCTTTTCATAAAATTTAAGATAGTCATGTCCTATCAACATCCTATAAACCTACTAGACAAGAAATTGACAAACTAAAATACTTTGCAATGATGCCTTATGCATAAATTTCTCTTGTATAGATTTAAATAACTCCCTTGATGGTCTACAAAAAATACTTCAATGAAAATAATAAAAAAAAAAAAAAACTTCAATGTGAAAACACAAGCAAGTTATCTAGATGAACATCAACTGAGAGATCTCAGCTCAAAATATCTTACTTAAAATCAAAGCTATTTATGACAAAATGCTATTTAATGTAGCATTTATGTTGCTATCAATTATCTGCACCAATATTTAAAGACAGGCTTTACACAATTTTTATGATTTGTGCAAGAAAGAGTGAATATATTGGGAGATAACCAAGGAGGCAAGGTGAGTCAGATTCTTTGAACAGTATATCTCGTATGATCCAGCTTCCTGTCAACCTTGATGCTGTGTTTGTATTGAATTGATCTACCAAATGAACCTTAAAAGTAATACTCTTGGAAGGATAGCAACCAATCCCTGACACTGCCATCAGTATTTCTAGTTCTATGTGGCAAGTAAGAGGACACCCACCCTCCTTCATTAAAGCAGATGGGTTCATTTACTGGCCCAAAGTGAAGAGCATCAGCACTAATTTGGGGCATCCTTTCTGTGCCAAGGATATTGGCAGATTTTTAACACTCAAGCGCTAACACAGTTTTCATAGCAAAGGTAAAACATCACATCTCTGGCAGTGCTTCTCGTCCTAATGTGGGTGGTCCTTTTCTCCTGCCAAAAGCAGTAGCAGGAACAGATTTGGGATGGAAGATGGAGATTGGGAATTCACTGGAACAAGGTCAATGGTTACACCAGGGACTCCAGGCAAAATAGGACTTAAACCTGTAGCAATTTTAGAACACACAAATATATTGCATCCTTTGACGTAACTGCTTCCTACCCACTGATTTTAAATGCTACACTCTTTAATTTTCTGCCCAGTTATCTTCTATTCTTGCACATAGTGGAACTTTTTAAATAGCATTTTGAATGCTTAGAAAATACATGGACATGACATACAAACACATGTATAGACACAATCACTCTGTTTTGTTAAGCCTAGATTGGTGGTTCTCGACCTTCCTAATGCTGCGACCCTTTAATACTGTTCCTCATGTTGTGGTGACCCCCAACCAGAAAATTATTTTCATTGCTACTTCATAACTGTAATTTTGCTACTGTTATGAATCATAATATAAATATCTGATATGCAGGATGGTCTTAGGTAACCCCTGTGAAAGGGTCATTCGACCCCCAAAGGGGTCGTGACCCACAGGTTGAGAACCCCTGGCTTAGATGAATATACACATATCCCAGCTTAATATAACAGTGACTGCATCTGTAGATTTCAACTTGCATCTATCTTTGTAGGATTTTATTTTTAAGATAAAACTACAAAGTACTTACACAGAGTAAATAACATTTATCTTAGTTCCCCAAAGAGAGTTAGAGTGGTAGAAATTGGATTAAGATTGAATTTTTTTTAATTGACAGACTTTGTTTGTAGAGCAGTTTTAGTTTTGTATAAGAATCAAGCAGAAAGTACAGAGTTCTCATAAGCCTCCTCACTACCACCCCCCTTAGTTTCCTCTATTATTTGCATTTTGCATGAGCTGGGTACTTTTTCCGTAACCGATGATCCAATACTAATGCATTATTATTAACTAAAGTCCACAATTTACATTAGGGCTCATTATTTGTGTTATATAGTTCTATGGGTTTTGACAAATGCACAATGTTACAGGTTCATCATTACAGTACCATATTGGATAGTTTCACTGCTCTAAATGTCCCGTGTTCCATTCTGTGTATTCATCCCTCTCTGCCTCTTCCTGAACTCCTGTCAACCACTGATCTTTTTACTCTACATTTTCACCTTTTCCAGAATGTAATATACTTGGAAGTATACAATATGCAGCCTTTTGTGACTGGCTTCTTTCAGTTAGACATAAGCATGTACGGTCCCTCTGTGTCATGTCTGGTCTTAATTGTTCATTTCTTTAGCACTGAATAATACTCCACTATATTGTTGGACCATAATTTATTTAGTCATTCACCCATTAAAGGACATCTTGATTGTTTCTAGATTTGGTAAATATGAATAAAACTGATCACAAGCATTCACAAGCAGGTGGTATGGAGATAAATTTTCAACTAAATTAGATAAATACCTAGAAATGCAATTGCTAGAACATATGGTTATATATATATTTTTTTCATATGGTTATATTTTATAAGAGACTGCCAAACTGTCTTCCTAAGCAGCTGCACTGCATTTCTACCAGCACTGAACAAGAGTGCCTGTTTCTCTGCATACTCGCCAGCATTTGGTGCCCATGTTTTGTATTTTAGCCATTCTAATAGGTGTGTCATGACATCACTTTAATTTGCCAGTCCCTAACGATATACAGTGTTGACCATCTTTTCATATGCTTACTTGCCACCTGTATATCATTTTTGATGAGGTGTCTGTTCAGATCTATTTCCTGTTTCTTAAAGTGGTTGGTTGTTTTATTACTGTTGAGTTTTAAGAGTTTTGTTGCTTCTGTGTTTGGAGTTATAGCTCTAAAAAAAATTCTTTGCCCAGACAAATGTTGTAGAGCATTTTCTCCATGTTTCTTCTAGTTTTTTTGCAGTTTCAGGTCTAAGTCATTTACCCAGTTTGAGCTGATTTTTGTACACATCATTTGTTGTGAGATAAGAATCCAATTTCATTCTTTTGCTTGTGGATGTCCATTTTTACAACATTATTTATTGACAAGATTCTCCTTTCTTCATGGTGAATTCTTAGCACATTTTTTGAGATCTCCCATTCCATTATTCAACATATCTGTTTGAATGATATCACCTTCCTGTTTTTATTATTATAGCTTTGTAATAGATTTTGACATCAGGTTGTGAGAGGCTTCATTTTTAATATTTTTCTTCAATATTCCTTTGCATATTTAGGTCTTTCTTGGTTCCATGTGAATTTTAGAATTTTTTTTTATATTTCTGTAAAAAATGACATTGGATTTTTGACAGGGATTGCATTGAATTTGCTTTGGGTTTTATGGACAATTTAACAATATTAATTCTTTCAATCTAAAAAGATGGGATATCTTTCCATTTACTTGTGATATCCACAATTTCTTTCATCAATGTTTTATAGTTTTCAGTATATTTCACCTCATTGGTTATATTTAGCCCCAACTATATTTTTTATGCTATTGTCTATGTCATTGATTTCTTAAATTTTTTTCAGATAGTTTATTATTAGTATCAACTGCTAATTCTTATGTGTTAATTCTGTACCTCAAACTTTATTGAATTTGCTTACCAGTTTTTTTTTTTTTTTTAAAGACAGTCTGACTTTATTGCCCTGGGTAGAGTACCATAGTGTCACAGCTCACAGCAATCTCCAACTCCTGGGCTTAGACAATTCTCTTGCCTCAGCCTCCCAAGTAGCTGGGACTACAGGCGCCTGCCACAACACCCAGCAATTTTTTTTGTTGCAGTTTGGCCGTGGCCGGGTTTGAACCCACGATCCTCGGTATGTGGGGCCAGCACCCTACCCACTGAGCCACAGGTGCTGCCCTGCTTACCAGTTTTAACAATTTTTTGGTTGAGTCTTTAGGGTTTTCTATGTAGGACATCATATGATCAGAAAGCAGAGACAATTTTACTTTTTCTTTTCCTATTTGGATTTCTTTTATTTTTTTTTCTAATCCAACTAGAGCGTCTAAAACTTCTGGTACTGTGTTGAATACAACAAGAGTGAATATTCTTGTCTGATTTCTTGAAATGTATTTTATTTGATTTAATTATAGCTTCTTCTGCTCATTTTTTAGTTTCCATTTTTCCATCCTGTTGTTTTCAGTATGTGAGTGTCATTATAGGTGCAGTAGGTTTCTTGTAGACAATATATAGTTTTGCTTTTTTATCCATCCAGCCACTCTATGTCTTTCCCACCAACGATAAGTAAGAATTTACTATTGCCATGATGTTATTTGATGTCTGGTTGTTTCGTGGTCTTCTCTTTCTTTTGTCTTTCATTCCTGTTTTTCCTTTTGTAAAGGTGATTTTCTCTGATAGTGTCCTTTAATTTATTGCTTTTTATTTTTTACATATGTTGTAGGGACTTTTTAATTTGAAGTTACCATGAGGCTTAAAAAAATATTTTATATTCAATTATTTTAAAACATGACAACTCTTCTTACAAATAAACAAGCAAAGACAAATCTAACAAATTCTACACCTTAATTCCATTCCTCCAATATTTTAACTTTCTGTTGTTCCAATACATATCTATTTATACTATCTTTCAAAAAGTTGTGGTAATAATTTTTGGTAGGTTTATGTTTTAGTCTTCCTGCTCAAGGTATAAGTGGTTCATACACATCACAATTACACCAATAGAGTGTGCTGTATTTGTATACTTAACTGTTATCAGTGAGTTATATACCATTAGATGATTTCTTCTTTTGCATTTATGCCCTTTTGTTTCATATTGAAGAATTTCTTTTAGCATTTCTTGCACGACAGGAGTGTTGTTGGAGAAATCTTCCAGCTTGCATTTGTCTAGAATTGTCTTTATTTCTTCTTTATGTTTGAGGCTATTTTTACAGAATATAAAGTTCTAGGGTTAAGGTATTTTTCCTTCAGCACTTTGAATATGCCCACACCACTTTCTCCTATCTTGTAAGGCTGCCACTGAGAAGTTTGCTACCAAACATACTGAAGCTTTTTTCTATATATAGTTTTCCTTTTTCTTCTTTCCCATAGGACCTTTTCTTTATCTGGAACTTTTGGAAAAATGATTATTAAGTGCCTTGAGATAGTCTTGTTTGGGTTAAATCTGCTTAGTGTTCTCTATGACCTTCTTGTACCTAAATGTTTCTCTAGGTTTGGAAAGTTCTTTGTTATTGGTTCTTTGAATAAATCTTCTATCCCAATCTCTTTCTCTCTATCACCTCTTTACGGCCAATACTCTTAGATTCTCCCTTTTGAGGCTAGTTTCTAGATCTTGGAGATGTGCTTCATTCTTTTTTTCTCTTCCTACTTTGTAAGTGAGCCTATCTCCAAGCTCACTTATTCTTTCCTCTGCTTAGTCAATTCTGCTGTTGAGAGTACTCTGATGCATTTCTCAGTTTGTTGACTGAATTCTTTGGCTCCAGAATTTCTGCTTGATTTTATTTATTTATTTATTTATTTATTTATTTATTTATTTATTTATTTATTTATTTTTTGTTAACTTTCTCCCATACACTTCTGATTTCCTTCTCAGTGATGTTTTGAAGTGCATTGAGCTTTTACAGGACAACTATTTTGAATTTTTGTCTGAAAGGTCATATCTCTATCACTCCAAGAATTGTCACTGGTACCTTATTTATTTCATTTGGTAAGGTCATGTTTTCCTGGCTATTCTTGATGCTTGTGGATGTTTATCAATGTTTGGGCATTGAAGAGTCAGGTGTTTATTTTAATCTTCACACTCTGGGCTTTTTAAAGCCCATCTTTCTTCAAAAGACTTTCCAGATATTCAAGGGGAATTTAATGCTGTGATCTAAGTTTTTGGTCACTGCAGCCTTACCAGTAATGTTTGCCTGATGCCTAATAAAGCTGTGACTCTTGCAGATTTTGATGATATGACCTTAGTAGACTTGGATAAGTTACAGGAGAATTTCCTGGATCACAAGGCAAAGTCTCTCAGTTTCTTCTTTCACTTTCTGTGCTGGGATGGTGGAGTTGGGGGAGGAATGATGTGGGCAATCCCTTGTGGCCACCAGCACAAAGTCACACCTGAAGCAAGCCTAGTCTTACCCACAGCATTTGGCCACTGTTGCCTGGCTGCTTCAGATGTTTATTCAACATCTAAGGGCTCTTTAGTCAGCACGTGGTGAATCCTTCCAGGACTAGGTCCTTTTCTTCTGGGCTGCAGGATTCCTTCTGGCCCTGTGAGGATCTAGAAATGCTTCCTGGAACTAAGGTCTGAACTCAATGGCTTCAGGAGTCTGCTTGGTACTACATATTACTGGCCTGAGCCAGCAGCAAAGTTAAAAAACAAAAGTCCTTTGAACTCTTCCTTTTCCTATCCTGGAATGGAATAGACTCTCCTTGAGCTTCATTGCCTATAACTGGGGGAAAGGTGACATAGGCAGTTACTTGGCCACTGAAGCTGATGTCTCAATGGATCATGTGCACCCCACATCCTCTGGCTCCTCAATGGGTCATGTGCACCCCACATCCTCTGGCTCCAAACCAACATAGCCACAGGAATTGCCCAAGGACTGCAGCCTCTGTGGTCTGACTGCCATAAGTATTTAGTGCAAGACCCAGGCCACTTTTTGTTAGTCAGTAGTGGGTTAGCCAGAACTTGGGTTTTGAAGCAAAAAAATTTCCCTCTGACCAGGCTGGACTAAATGCTCCCTCTGTGGGCACTTGCAGAATTCTCCTCTTTGCTATGTTCTCCTGTTCTGAGGCAGTCCCAAGTTCCAATAAAAGTTCTATAATCACACAGATTCTCCTGGACACATAGATTCTGTTTCCACTTTGTGGGTGCACTGGTGTGGCACTGTCAGGGGAGGGGGAAGATTGGGGTAGGCAATGCAAGACTGTCTTTTCTGTTCTCTTCAATGCCTCTTTCCTTGATATAATGTTAAAACCAGGTAGTATAATCACTCACGTGATTTTTGGTTCTTCTGATGGTATTTCCTTGTGTGGATAGTTGTTGGGTTTGGTGTTCGTGTGGAGAGATAACCTCTGGGGGTTTCTATTTAGTCATCTTCCTCTGCCCTCAGTATAAATCTTTCTGATTCCTGATCTTAGGCCCAAAACCTTTCAAGTTTTCATCATTGAGTATATTAGCTGTTGGCTCTTCACATCGAACCCTAATTAATTGAGGTACCTCTTCTCTATGCCTAATTTGATGATTATTTTTATCATGAAAGGATGTTGAATTTTGTAATTGTTTTCTGTACTTATTGACATGAGCATATGGTTTGTGCCCTTCATTCTGTGAATATGGATGTGAATATGAATCTCACCGATTACCTTGTGAATGGAAATCCTCCTTGTTCATGGTGAATGATCTGTGTAATTGTAATTGAGTCTTGAAGCTGGATAGTGCTAGTTATTAGTCTTCTGACTTTGTTCTACTTCAGTACTATGCTAACTATTCTGGATCTTTTGCCTTTTCATATTAACTTTAAAATTTGTAGATATTCACAATACATATAACTTGCTAGAATTTTTACTGGGATTATGTTGATTCTGTTCATTAAACAAAGAAAAAATTGACACCTTAATAATATTGACTATTCTTATCCATGGACATGGAATATCTTTACATTTATTTGGACTTTCTTTGATTTCTTCCCTCAGAGTTTGTTATTTTCCTCATATACATCATGTATATTTTTTAAAACAAATACCTAATTATTTCAAACATTTTTGGTGTTAATGTAAATGCTTTTGTGTTTTTAGCTTCACATTCTGAGTGTTCATTGTTCTTATATAGGGAGGTAATTGACATTTTTATATTAACTTTGTATGCTGTAAATATGATGTAAGTGTTTATGTATTCCAATACTGTTTCTGTCAATTCCTTGGAATTTATAAAATATAGATAAGTATGTTATCTGTGAAAAGAGACAGTTTTATTTATTTTTCCCAGTTTGTATATTCTCTCTCTCTCTGTCTTACTGTATTAGCTAGGAGATCTAATATAATGATGAAAAGGGGAGATGAGAAAAAATATCATTTTCTTATCATGTTGTTAAAGGCAGAATATTTGTGGCTATTCTTTATGTATTTGAGGAAGTTACCTCTATTCCTAGTTCGCTCATAGTTGTTGTCATGGATGGATGTTGGATTTTGTCAAATAACTTTTCTGAAGACTAGATTTATGTTTTCTATTTCTATCTACCATTATTCCTCCTACCTTGTGAGTAGCGGGGATGGGAAGGCCTGCTGATGGAGTGCCATGTTGTTTCAGTGGGCGGCTATCTCTATCTACTTGTTGTTAGCAGCAACAGATGATCAGATCACTGTATTCATCAAAGTTGTTGGCATTTGCATATAGTCTCTCTTGCCTGCTATGACAATACATGTCTACAGCATACAAGTGGATAAGCCATCCAACTTCTCAGCCTCCTTCCCCAAGCCAACAAATCCACCCACTTATTCTATACTTACATTCCCAAACTTGTCAACACTGTAAACTTCTTCAAATCCCAAATTGATAACTCTAAAATGACTTACTACCTCCACCTCTTCTCTTTTGGGTTCTGTGCTCAACCATTTCTACTTTCCCCCCATCAAAACCTCTGGTCTGATTTACCTTCATCTTAATATATTAGCTCTTTCTTCATTTCTTTCTTTTTTCTAGCTTAGATTCCATGGTTTATAATTTCATCAAAAATCTTGTCAAGAGCTTAGTGTTTTTTGTTCCTCTCATTTCTTAACTTCCATTTGGCAAAATCCCAACTGTGCATGAAGGCAGCTCAGCTTCTTTATTTTGCCTACATTTGAGCAAACACAGCTGGAAAAATCAGAAGAGGGCAGATGGTGTCACTATAAATTTATAATCAGCAACATCAAACTTGCCCTCAGGACTATTTAGCAATTTGACTATGTTTTTCTTTTTCACTCTCTCTATACTTTTCCACAGTGATTGTTTCAAAACTTTTCCACTTTCCTCAATCTTTGACATATTTCTGAATATTATTTTTTGGTCCAAAATTTTTAATTTATTTATATTTTTTTAAAATTTCAAATTAATATGAGAGTACAAATTTTTAGGTTACACTATTTTAAATTGTAGCATTAGGTTCAAGTTATAGTAGAGCTCTAAACCCAGGTGGTGTGCTGAACACACTCACATTGTGCACATTAGGTGAGATCCTGCCACATACCCTCCCTTCTCCCACTAATTCCCCTCTTTCCTTCTCCTCTCCTCTCCCTCCTTTCCCCTCCCCTTTGCCAGACAATATTTATATTGCATCATTTGTGTAGGCATATAGTTGTCTACCTATTAGTTTCATATTAATATTGAGTACATTGGATTTTTTTTTCCATTCTTGAGATAGTTTACTAAGAAGAATATGTTCTAACTCCGTCCAGGTAAACATAAAGGGATGTAAAGTCTCCATCTTTTCTTAAGGTTGAATAGTATTCCATGGTATACATGTGCCACATCAAAGACTCTATAACTTTTACATGAACTCCAAAGAATATGAAATATCTGGGAATGTATCTAACAAAGGACATGAAAGATCTCTATACAGAGAACTAGAAAACCCTGAAAAAAGAAATAGCAGAAAACATTAAGAAATGAAGGAACATACCATGTTGTGGATGGGAAGAATCAACATCATTAAATGACCATACTACCCAAAGCAACCTACAGATTTAATGCAAATAACCTTCAGGGAGGCATCATGTTACCAGACTTCAGGTTACACTACAAGTCTACAGTGATCAAAACAGCATGGTATTGACACAAAAAATAGAGATACAAACTTATGGAATAGAGTAGAGAACCTAGAGATGAACCCAGCCACATATTGCCATCTGATCTTTGATAAATCAAACAAAAGCATGCACTGGGGAGGAGAATCCCTAATTAATAAATGATCCTGGGAGAAGTGGTTAGCAATATGTAGAAGACTAAACCTGGATCCATACCTCTCACCATTAACAAACATGGACTCTTGCTGAATAAAGGATTTAAATTTAAGACATGAAACAATAAAAAATTCTAAAAGAGAGTACAGAGAAAATGTTTGACTCAATTGGCCTAGAAAAAGATTTTATGAAGACGACACCCCTGGCAATTGCAGTAACACCAAAAATAAATAAATGAGACCTGATCAAGCTAAAAAGCTTCTGCACTGGTAAGAGTAGCACTACTAAAGTAAACAAACAGCTTTTGGAAAGGGAGAAGATTTTTGCATGTTACAAATCTGACAAAGGGCTGATAACTAGAATCTACAGAGAACTCAAGTTAATCAACAAGAGCAAACTACCCCATTCATAAGTGGGCAAGAGACATGAACAGAAACTTTTCTTAAAATGACAGATGAATGGCCAACAAACACATGAAAAATTCTCATGGTCTCTAATATTGGAGAAATACACTTCTTTTTTTTTTTTATAATTTTATTGAATCATAATTCTGTACATTGGTGCAATCATAGGGCACGATTCATATACATTCAGAAATGTTTTGATCGTACTGTTACAGTTAGCCTTCATGGCATTTTCTTGATCACTA
>CAUYON010112096.1:0-30936 GCA_963573935.1 Arctocebus calabarensis | reverse complement strand
AACTAAATGTTAGCTCTCTCCACCTCCTGCATTTTAAAGACGAGCAAAAATACACGTTAAGAACTCAGCAGTAGGCTCGGCGGGCTAAGGCGCCAGCCACGTATACCTGAGCTAGCGGGTTCGAATCCAGCCCCCGGGCCCGCCAAACAACAATGACGGCTGCAACCAAAAAATGGCCGGGCATTGTGGCGGGCACCTGTAGTCCCAGCTACTTGGGAGGCGGAGGCAAGAGACTCGCTTGAGCCCAGGAATTGGAGGTTGCTGTGAGCTGTGATGCCATGGCACTCTGTCCAGGGTGACAGCTTGAGGCTCTGTCTAAAAAAAAAAAAAAAAAAAAAAAAAAGAACTCAGCAGTAATCATAGCTATTTCTGATTGCGACCATAGTTCTGGAGTTCAGTTATACAAGAACTAGGAATACAGATGGCAGAGAAATAAAAAAATTTTAGAAGGCCTTTCATCACACTCTCTTTAAAAAATGAAAAAAATTTAAAAACCATACATCTCCCATGCCAGGCTAGCTGCCAGGCCTATGACTAGTCGTGTGATGAGACAACGTACAAAACCTAAAAGCAATTAGGCAACATAATCAAGACTTAGTAAAAACAACCCAAACAACATTACACAGTTATCTTCTAGTCTTCAAGTCATTTCTTTTTTTTTAATTAAATCATAATTGTGTACATTAGTGCAGTCATAGGGCACAATGTGCTGACTTCATATACAATCTGAAATATTTTCATCAAACTGTTTAACATAGCCTACATGGCCTTTTAATCACTATATGAAGACACTTGTATTCTGCATTTAGTAAGTTTCACCTGTACCGTTCTAAGATGCACCGTAGGTGTGGTCCCACCAATTACCCTCTGTCCACCCTAACCTCCCCCCTCCCCTTCCCTCCCTTGCCCCTTTCCCCATATTTTGTGCTATAGTTGGGTTATAGCCTTCATATGAAACCTATAAATTAGCCTCATAGTAGGGCTGAGTACACTGGATACTTTTTCTTCCATTCTTGAGATACTTTGCTAAGAAAAATATGTTCCAGCTCCATCCACGTTTCAAGTCATTTCTTAACCAGGTGGAATGGAAATTAAAAAACGACTTGCGCAATGTAAAACTCATTCTCAGTACAGCAAACTTCTATGAGTTAGTCATTTTATATGAAATTAATATTCCCGAACTACCTTATTCGCTATTTAAATCAAATTTATTATTATAACAAGATTCATAAAAACTGTACAATTTCATGATGAATATTTTTTTTTAAGAGACTAAGTCTCACAATAGAGTGAAGTGGCTATTCATAGGCAGAAACAAAGCACACTATAGCTTTGAACTCTTGGGCTAAACTGATCCTCCTATCTCAGCTTCCCAGTAGGCCCAGTAGCTGGGACTATAAGCATGGGGCACCTGGCTGAATTTTTAAAACATGCAGAGCTTCACATGGGGTTCCAGTCATGAAGGATCTGGGCAGGGGGGAAAGACATGCAGAGCTTAACATATAGAAATAAATTCACATGGACTTCTTTTAACTTCTTTTTTTTTTGAGACAAGGCTCTCACTCTATCACCTGGGGTAGAGTACCATAGTGTCATAGCTCACAACAACCTCAAACTCTTGGGCTCAAGTGATTCTCTTGCCTCAGTCTCCCAAGTAGCTGGGACTACAGGCGCCCACCACAATGCCCAGCTATTTTTTTTTTTTTTTTTTTTTTTTTAAAGAGACAAGGTCTTGCTCTTGCTCAGGCTGGTCTCAAACTCCTGAGCTCAGGCAATACACAGCCTCAGCCTCCTGGAGCACCAGGATTATAGTTGTGAGCCACCATGCCCCGCCTGAAAATTTTTTGATGAAGGATACATTTGCAGGCAGCTATTAATATACTAAAAGATACCATAAAACAGCAATGACATAAAATGCACATTGAATTCATAAGCAAGAATTAGAAAAACAAAGATAGAACTTATGTATGTCTCAAAATAAGTATGATTAGAGATTTCAGAAGCTTCTGTTCTCTTACATTGTTCTCAGTTGCTACCTAACACTTTCAATGTAAACATATCCCTTACTATGATTCTATTGTTGTTTTTGTACAATATGGCTTCTAAACACAAGCCAACTACTTCATCCAGAGTTCATCCAAGAAGTGATAAATTCCAGGTGTGTGCCTTTTTATAAAGGCACAGATAGTAACCAGCTCTCTGTAGCAACTATTCAAAACCCTTCCTTTGTAAGGAGGAACGGAGTCATGAACAAGTATGTCAGCAAATGGGCATGGCTGTGGTGCAATAACATTTATAAAAACAGGCCATATTTTGCTTACTCCACTTTATCTACCCTTGATTTATTCCAGTGCTGGTGGACATTACATTAACACACAACATGGCAACTTCCTAAATAAACTTTAACAATACTTCTCATTCTATAGAATTTTTGACTTGAGAAACTAATTCCCCTGCAAGATACAATTCTATTATGATAAAAAATCACACACAGGAATTCTTGTATTCACACTCTTTCTTACATTAAATGTAGACAAATTTAATGTAAACCTCTTCCTTACATTAAATGTAGACAAATGTAATATAGCAGGATTACATTATTTAAGATTATCCAATAAACTAGTTAAATACCAAACCACTTAACAGCACTCTAAAAATCACTTACCCACTGGATATGTTCTGCAATTAGGCAGCCAACTACTTTTTTGTCGTTAGAAATAAAGAGAAGTGTTTTAGTTCTGGAATAGCACATTAGCGGAGCCTGTTGAAAACCTAAATCATTATCTACCATCTCTCTAATCTCGTCAACCTGCCAAATAAAGAACAATTTTTAACAATGAAAACATTGTGTATATGTAAGAACATACTATTTCAGTTCAATAAGCTGAGTAAATTATTCAAAGCAGTACATATTCTGAAGAGTTTTTTCTTTTTCTTTTCTTTTTTTGTTGAGACAGTCTCACTCTGTTGCCCTGGCTAGAGTGCCAGGTTGTCACAGCTCACAGTAACCTGAAACTTTAGGGCTCAAGTGATCCTTTTGCCTTGGCCTCCTCACTAGGGACTACAGATGCCTACAACAATGCCCGGCTAGTTTTTCTATTTTAAGTAGAGACAGGGGGCTCTCACTCTTGCCCAGGACGGTCTTCAACACCTGAACTCAGGCAACCCACCCATCTTGGCATCCCAGAGTGCTAGGAATTACAGGCATGAACCACTGTGCCTGACCTGAAGAGTTCTTTTGAATGACTGTGCTGATCAATATCTGTTTGTTTTTTTTTTTTTTTTTTTGAAGACAGAGCCTCAAGCTGTTACCCTGGGTAGAGTGTCGTGGCATTACAGCTCACAGCAACCTCCAATTCCTGGGCTCAAGCAATTCTCCTGCCTCTGCCTCCCAAGTAGCTGACACTACAGGCGCCCGCCACAATGCCCGGCTATTTTTTTTGTTTGGGTTGCAGCCGTAATTGTTGGTTGGCGGGCCCAGGCTGGATTTGAACCCGCCAGCTCAGGTTTACATGGCTGGCGCCTTAGCCCGCTGAGCCACAGGCGCCGAGCCTCAATATCTGTTTTTTAAACCTTGTGGGCCACTTTGCAAAACAAGGGAAGAAACAGTACTCTTATCAGTAAAATAGAAATAAGCAACGAGGAAAAAACTTATGTTTACTTCCTATCAATCATTTATGGCCCAGATATTACACAAAGCACTTTACAAATATTATCTCATTTAAATCCCACATTTCTTGGACATTTAGAGTTTTACACATTACATACAGAAGAAATAAAACTCAAAGGTTAATAATTTTCCCAAGTGAGGTATCAGAGACATCTAGAAAATCAAGGAACAGGAATCTGAACCCAAAATGTTACTAAGGCATCAAACCATGCTTCTCAAGGACAAACATAATAGCCTCAAACTTTTTATAGTTCAGACCTGTAGGCATTCAATTATCAGTCCCTTTCCTAATTAAAAAAATACTACAAATATTTAATCTAATAAACACTCATTTGTGTTACTGAATCAAAAATGCAAATAACTCATAAGAGGGTAGAGTATTCATACCCCTGCAAGCAAAAACCACATAGTACACCTTGTATTCAGTGATGAAAACTCAAATCCTCCTAATCTTCTGACAGTATCCTAGAACTTCTTTTTCAGTCCCCTAAAGGCAAATCATTTACAATTCCCTAGATTTTAATGTTTAACCTATTATGTGTTACTAAACAGTAATACATGGAATTATAGGTAACCAAGATTTTGCTCTGAGAAACTAAAATGAAAAAATTAGCATTTACTGAAGATTCTTAGTTAAGAAAAGTCTGGCTGACATTCATGGTACTAGAACAAAGTTCCCACTGTTCGTTTCCAAATGATAATAGCTGAAATCCCCCAAATTTCACAGTTTAATTTTCATTCAGGTTGACTTTTTTTCTTGTTTATTAAATCATAGCTGTGTACATTATAGGTTAACTTTTTAATAACAAAGGTTTGAACTGCACGGGTCCATTTATTTGCAGACTTTTAAAAATATATTAGAAAATGTTTTGAAGATTTGCAACAATTTGAAAAAACTCACAGGTGAACCACGTAACCTAGAAATATTAAAAAAAAAAATTAAAAGAAAGCTAAGTTTGTCATGAATGTACAAAATATAAGTAGATATTAGATATTTATATATTAAATCAGCTGTTCATATTATTGTTAAGGCTTCCAGTCAACCACAGGCTATCAGTTTCTGAGGAGTCAAAAGTTATATGCAGGGGCAGTGCCTCTGGCTCAGGGGGTAGGGCGCCAGCCCCACATACAGAGGGTGGTGGGTTCAAACTCGGGCCCGGCCAAACTGCAACAAAAAAATAGCCAGGCGTTGTGGCAGGCGCCTGTAGTCCCTGTGGAGGCTGAGGCAAGAGAATCACCTAAGCCCAAGGAGTAGGAGGTTGCTGTGAGCTGTGACACCTCAGCACTCTGAAGGTTAGTAAGTGAAACTCTGTCTTAAAAAAAAAAGAAAGAAAAACAAAAGTTACATGCAGATTTGGCCAGGCCCAAATACTCAGACCTATAATCTCAACATTTTGGGAGGCCAAAGGGGAAGGATCTCTTGAGGTTAGGAGTTCAAGATTAGCCTGGGCCAAGACCCCATCTCTACAAAAAATAAATAAATAAATAATTTTTTTTTTTTGCAGTATTTGGCCGGGGCTGGGTTTGAACCTGCCACC
Organism: Arctocebus calabarensis; assembly: GCA_963573935.1. Classification (NCBI taxonomy): domain Eukaryota; kingdom Metazoa; phylum Chordata; class Mammalia; order Primates; family Lorisidae; genus Arctocebus; species Arctocebus calabarensis. The sequence continues at coordinate 25,728 of CAUYON010112096.1, read as the reverse complement.
TCTGGTATATGGGGCCGGCGCCCTACTTCTTTGAGCCACAGGTGCCACCCAAAATAATTTTTTTTTTTTTTTGGTAGAGACAGAATCTCATTTTATCGCCCTATGTAGAGTTCCATGGCGTCACACAGCTCACAGCAACCTCCAACTCCTGGGCTTAGGTGATTCTCTTGCTCAGCCTCCCAAGTAGCTGAGACTACAGGCGCTCACCACAACACCTGGCTATCTTTTTGTTTTGCAGTTCAGCTGAGGCTGGGTTTGAACCTGTCTCCTTCAGTATATGGGGCCGGTGCCCTACTCACTGAGCCACAGGAACTGCCCCAAAATGAAATAATTTTTAAAAAATTTATATATCGATTTTTAACTTGGGGAGCATGGGAAGCCAGTACTCCTGATGCCTGCCAACAATGTTCTCAAGTCGTCTGTAATGGATCACTTTACCAATATTAATTCAACACATATTTATTTATTTATTTTTTGAGACAGCCTCAAGCTGTTACCCTGGATGGAGTTTCATGGCATCACAGCTCACAGCAACCGCCAATTCCTGGGCTCAAGCGAGTCTCTTGCCTCCATCTCCCAAGTAGCTGGGACTACAGATGCCCACCACAACGCCCAGTCATTTTTTGGTTGCAGCTGTCATTGTTGTTTGGCAGGCCCGGGCTGGATTTGAACCTGCCAGCTCAGGTTTACGTGGCTGGCGCCTTAGCCCATTGAGCCACAGGCGCCGAGCCTCAACACATATTTATATTTGTGCAAGAATCAATGTTTCAAATACAAGTCAGGCTGGGCATGTTACATTATCTCTAGATGCCATCAATGATATACTGTTACGCGAAGGAAGTATAGGGGCTTATTTGAGTGTCTAATATTATTTATTCAAATGTACAGGGTACCAGAGAAATTAGGAGCCATAAGAAAAACTTACCTTAAATAGAATGTTGGCTACATTTTCAAATACTAGACCAAGTATTTTCCTTCAACCTAATTTTCAGGGAAATATTCTTAAGTTTAAAGAGGTTCATTTGTTAACCAAAAAATGAACAATAAATAAACTATTTTCCTTATGTTTCAGATATTCTGGACACACTCTAATGTAATTATTAAAATTTTCAGACAAACAATGGGACCCATTGCTTAATATATATGAGGTACTTTTGAAAAAGCAAGCAGAAGTTAAAAGAAAATGTATTAGGTACATTATTTGAAAATAAAATTAACATCTTATTTAAAAGTAAGTTTATCTGGGGCAGCGCCTGTGGCTCTGTGAGTAGGGCACCGGTCCCATATACCGAGGATGACGGGTTCGAACCAGGTCCCAGCCAAACTGCAACAAAAACATAGCCAGGTGCTGTGGTGGGCCTGTAGTCCCAGCTACTCTGGAGGCTGAAGCAAGAGAATCGCCTAAGCCCAGGAGTTAGAAGTTGCTGTGAGCTGTGACTCCATGACACTCTACCACGGGCGACAAAGTGAGACTCTTACCTCTAAAAAAAAAAATAATAATAATAAAATAAATAAATAAAAGTAAGTTTATCCAATGGATCCTAACTTTTCAAACACTTTCTATATGACAAAATGATTCCAGGCTTCATTATCCCTTTGTTTCATTTCTCAACACAGTAAACTTTCTGTATCTTCAAAGTATAGAATGCTAGGCTGGACATAGCAGCTCATGCTTGTAATCCTAGCACTCTTGAGAGGCCGAGGTGGGAGAATTGCTTGATCTCAGGAGTTCCCGACCAACCTGAGCAAAAGCAATACCCTGTGTCTATGAAAAATACAAAAACTTGGCTTGGCGCCTGTGGCTCAACGGGCTAGGGCACCAGCCACGTACACCTGAGCTGGCGGGTTCAAATCCAGCCCAGGCCTGCCAAACAACAATGACGGCTGCAACCAAAAAAATGGCCAGGCGTTGTGGCGGGCACCTATAGTCCCAGCTACTTGGCAGGCAGAGGCAAGAGACTTGCTTGAGCCCAGGAATTGGCGGTTGCTGTGAGCTGTGATGCCACGGCACTCTATCCAGGGTGATAGCTTGAGGCTCTATCTCAAAAAAAAAAAAAAAAAAAAAAAATACAAAAAATTAGCTGGGTGTTGTGGCCGCTCACCTGTAGTCCTAGCTACGTGGTAGGCTAAGACAGGAGGATCTCTTAAGTCCAGGAGTTGAGGTTGCTATTAGCTAGGCTGGTATTACGGCACTCTAGTCTGGGACAACAGAGTGAGACTGGTCTCCAAAAATAACAAAAAGTATGGAATGCTAAGCTAAACTAAGACCTAGCTCACACTGGGAAATATGAATGTTTTCTTAAGTTTTGTACATCATATTTACGATCTTTTCAACTCTTAGCAATATTATACAATTGCCCCCCTTACTAAGTTTAGGTTTACTGTGACCTAGTGCTTGCTAAATCCCATTCTCAAATAAGCTTTTATTCAGAAATTTACTCTTAGAAAGAAACTTCACGTTATTTAATTTAGATTATTAAGATTCAACTTTCAATTTTAATTATGATTCCTAAAATCACTTATTTGGCATTATTCATCCACTCAATTAGCATGCCTTCTATTTTATCAAATTACAGATAATACTAGACAATAATCAATTTGTTTAAAATTCACATTCTGGACACACTACAAAGTTTAGAATAAATAATTGCATTGTATTCTTTAAATGCTTATTTCTTATTTTCAGAATTGGTGTTTAAACATGCTATGCCAGAAATGTATGTTATACTCTTAAAATTAGCTGTATAATGTTATCCATTCTATATGAAGTTTCACTGACAATTCACCTTTTTCAGGGCATACTTTGGGTCTTCTGGAAGAACCATTATTATCCTGCCATCAGGGTATTCAGCCAGAATTCTTTCTTTTTTCCAGCCCTAATAAAATCAAGGATAAATTATATACATCATATTTTATTCACCATATCCATGTGCAATAAAAAAAAGTACATCAACTTGTTTAAAAATTACAAACATGAAAAAATATATGCTCGTGAATGCTTAAGTAACAAAGCATGATAAATCAACTATTTTGTTAAGTATACAACAGGCACAATGCAAACTAATTTCTACTATTTACTCAGAGATATATCTAATACCACAATATTTCTAATTTATCATCTCCCATTTTAAATTAATTTTGAAAACCACACACCAAAAAAGCAAGCCCCTTAAAGTCAGTGATTCCCAGATCCTAAAGGATAACTCTCCCAGATTCTTGATAAAAGAATTAAATTCTTAATTTTCCTTGGAACATGGTTACCTCCACAAACACACACTCATAGTTTTATATCTGGCATGCCAAAGACCTCCAGGAGGCTTTAAATGAACTGATTTGCATGCAATAGCCCAGTACAAAAGGAATAGTGTTTATGCTTATTGATCACAACTATTAAAGCCACAAAAAGGAGACTATAAAAAATATAACTACCTTCTAAGAATCTAATAGGGAAGGAGAGGCTACGTTGTGTGTATCTGAAGTTAAACATACTCAAAAAAAGAGGTAATAAACTCTTCTTCAGATCCACACTCGTGGTGATTAATGAGCAGAACCTGCATGAAAACAAAACAAAACAAAACAAAAGCCACTTAAATCTAGTAAGATGGGACTGAACCAGAGGTTAAAACTAGGAGCTATGAAGTTCAAAATAAGTACAGAAGGAATGAGCTTAACTAGTTGCTCCAGTTGTCTTACCCAATCAACTTTACTTTAAAGGGCCATTCTAGAAGCAAGTCATACTTCTAATTAGTAAAACCAACATCTTTTTTATGGTATGTGTTTCTTCTAGAACATGAAAGCGCCAGGCAACCAAGAAAATGACAACTAGATTTTTCTAATATACTATGGCAAGTCTAAAAGGAGATGTTTTTCTTGAACAACCTAGAAATTTAGAGGGAGAACGGCCTAGGATCTTACTTGGAGACAAAAATTCTAGTAACAAGCTTGGTATATGTAACAATTTCATAAAATATTATAAATCCAAAATTGGTTTACCACACAGAACACCCAACAGAAAAGTATAATTCGGATGATGAAAATTATGATTCATAAAATGTTCTTAAAATTTGAAAAGGAGCAGAAATAATAGTCATAAAATATTTTCCTTCAAAAAATCCAGATCTGTATATGATTCAAATTTCTTCAAATAAAAAAATTAAATCTGAATCATATACAGATTTGGATATAGGTAAATAATTTTTAAAGGAATAAAGATATCACAGTTGTTTCAAAATAAATTTATGGCAACATACTGAGACTCTGTCTCAAAAAAAAAAAAGCAAATTTATACTAATAATGTTACTTTTAGTAAAAGCTTTCAGGCCAAACACAGTGGCTCATGCCCATAATCCTAGTATTCTGGGGGCTGGGGCAGGAGTATTATTTGAGCTCAGGAGTTCAAGACCAGCCTGAGCAAGAATGAGTCCCCATCTACAATAGAAAAATAGCCAGGTTTTGTGACAGGCACCTGTAGTCCCAGCTACTCAAGAGACTAAGGCAAGAGGATTGATAGCTTGAGCCCAGGAGTTGGAGGTTGTTGTGAGCTAGGGGACTCTAGCCCAGGCAATAGAGTGAGACTCTGTCTCAAAAAATGCAAAGAAAGTCTCTATTTTCATTTTATAAAAAATATTCATTTGAAAGTTTTGTTTTTTGTTTTTTTTTTAGAGATAAGAGACTCAGTTTGTCACCCTGAGTGCTGTGGCATCATAGCTCACAGCAACCTCCAGTTCTTGGGCTTAGGTGAGTCTCTTGCCTCAGCCTCCCAAGTAGCTGGGACTACAGGCGCCCACCACAATGCCTGGCTATTTTTGGTTGCAGTTTGGCCAGGGCTGGGTTTGAACCTGCCACCCTCAGTATATGAGGCACCAGCCCCACTCACTGAGCCACAGGCCCACCCGAAAACTTTTTTTTTCTTTTTCTGACAGTCTCACTCTGTTGTGTAGGTTATAGTGCTGGGGCACCAGCCTACTTCACAGCAACCTCAATCTCCTCAGCTCAAGCAATCCTCCTATCTCAACCGCCTACCTCAGTCTCCTGAGTAGCTGGGACTACAGGTACTCACTACAACACCCAGTTAGCTTTTCAGAGGTAGGGTCTCGCTCTTGCTAATGCTGGTCTCAAACTCCTGAGCTCAAGTGATCCTCCTGCCTCAGCCTTCGAGAATGCTATGATTACAGGCATAAACCACCACGCCTTACCTAAAAATAGAGACTATTCACTTTGAAAAATCTAATTACAAATTAAATAAAAAACTAGAAATTTAAGAAATCTCAAGTTATCAGAAAGTCATACTTCTTCAACTAAATTATCTAAAGACAATTTCATGAAATATTTTCTTATTAACTGCTTTTAAAATCAGTAATACTGGTCTCATGTCATTATACTGTACCACAAGCATTAGATACACGATTTTGCTTTACTGACTTTTCAATACAAAACTTTGTCTTGAAACAACATGAGAGTTGCACGTTCATGTGGAAAATTGGATACAATTTTAGGTTTTAAATATTATTGTTTTTCCCTAATAAAAGGCCTTTATATCTAAGAAGCAGGAACTATGAAAGGCAGAGTTTCTACTGTGTAGGTTTCTTTTCATGAAATTTTTTCTCTGTCACAGAGGCTAGAGTGCAGTAGCATTATCATATCTCTCTGCAACCTCAAACTCCTGGGGTCAAGTGATTTTGTTTGCCTCAGCCTCCCATGTTGCCAGGACTACAGGCATGCAACACCACACTGGCTAATTTTTGTATTTTCTGGGGTCTCTCTATGTTGCTCAAACTCATCTCAAACTCTTGAGTTTAAGGATTAGATCCTTGTTCTTGGCAGTTACTAGATGTATGGCCTTAGAAGAATCACTGGAACTCTGATTTTGTTTCCTGATCTAAGCTATCTATAAAATGGCTATCATCACCCTCATTACTTGGTAGTTAAGAGGGCTGTGTTTAAAAGTAACTGCTCACAGAGAAGTCAATCAGTAACTCTCAGTAACTTCCATTTTCCCTTCCTAAAGGTATCAAACTAAGACCAATATGTACTAGTCTAAAAGAAAAAGCCAAACAATAAAATGTTTCCAAACATAAATACGATAATAATTTTTTCAAATCATGCAGAAAGCAAAATGAAAGAACCAAATTGGCTAATGTCTAACAATATACTGAAGACATACATGTGCCATTAACATACATAATTGCAGTTAACATTTTACTGGTCTCAATAACTGCTTGACTCTCCTGACACTAGAGAACTTAGAGAATGTGAAGTCTATCTTCTGCTTAAAATTGATCTAGTACCAAAACAAGATTAAAAAAAATTTTTTTTAATGAAAATAAACTGGGAGGCATAGGTTGAGGGCTTGGGGGAGAGTAGCTACAATGTAGACAAATAATTAAACAGCCAGAACTTTTCCCCATATAAATTCTAATAAAGTACATTTTAAAGGCGGTACCTGTAGCTCCATGGCTAAGGAGCCAGCTACATACACAAAGGCAGGCGGGTTCAAACAGGGCCTGGGCCAGCAAAAACAACAATGACAACTGCAACAAAAAAATAGCCAAGCACTGTGGTGAGCACCTGTAGTCCCAGCTACTTGGGAGGCTGAGGCAAGAGATTCACTTAAGCACAAGAGTTGGAGGTTGCTGTGAGCTGTGACACCACAGCACTCTACTGAGGGCAACACAATGAGACTCTGTCTCAAAAAAAAAAAAAAGTACATTTTCACATCTCACCTTTGCTCTAACATGGTACACATATCCCTCAGCCAGCAAAGGTTATTTTCCAAAACCCAATTTTTTTTCTTTTTCTTTTTTTTTCTTGAGACAGTCTTACTTTGTCACCCTTGGTAGAGTGCGCTGGGGTCATAGCTAACAGCAACCCCAAACTCTGGAGCGCAAGCAATTCTCTTGCCTCATCCTCCCAAATAGCTGAGACTACAGGCACCCGCCACAACACCCACCTATTTTTTGAGATGGGTTGTTGCTCTGGCTCAAGCTGATTCAACCCATGAATCCACCTCCCTCAGCCTCCCAGAATGCTAGGATTATAGGCATGAGGCCTCCAATTTTTTTTAATTCACCCTACTGAAAAGCAGGATTTATATCCCCAAATTATATTTCTAACAAGCAACAATTATTATTTTCTCCTTGGTGCTATTGTTAACTTTAGAGGCAAAGAATCAAAGAGAAAAAAAAAAAAATCACAGGTGAAAATAAAATATATTGGGCTCCGCGCCTGTGATTCAACGGGCTAAAGCACCAGCCACGTACACCTGAGATGGCAGGTTCGAATCCAGCCTGGGCCTGCCAAACAATAACGGCTGCAACCAAAAAATGACCGAGCATTGTGGCGGGCGCCTGTAGTCCCTCCACAACAGGAGGCGGAGGCAAGAGACTCGCTTGAGCCCAGGAATTGGAGGTTGCTGTGAGCTGTGATGCCACAGCACTCTAACCAGGGTGACAGCTTGAGGCTCAGTCTCAAAAAAAAAAAAAAAAAAATACATTGGGTAGTGGATATACCTGTCAAAACTTACGAATCAAACATTTAAAATCTGCACATTGGGCGGCGCCTGTGGTTCAAGAAGTAAGGCGCTGGCCCCATCTACCGGAGGTGGCAGGTTCAAACCCAGCCCTGGACAAAAACTGCAACAACAACAAAACATCTACACATGTAATTGTATGTAAATCATACCCCAATGTTAAAATCATACTAATCACTTTCAGAAAATGTTGACTGAGAACATACATTTGACAGAACTGGAGAAATAAAACTGACAACCATCTTTTTTTAAAAATCAACAAATGTTGCAAGGAGAAATAAGATACAGGGAGAGCCTTTAAATTAAAAGAGACTTAAGGGATATACCAACCAATGCAATATATGAACTTCAATTCAAATAAATAAACTGCATACAAAATTATGACATCTTTGGGGAACTGAATGCTGGTAGAAAATCTGATATTAAGAAAATAGTTAGGGGTGGCCCCTATAGTTCAAAGGAGTAGAGTACTGGCCCCATATACAGGAGGTGGCAGGTTCAAACCCAGCCCCGGACAAAAACCGCAAAAAAAAAAAAAAAAAATAGTTAATTTCTTAAAAGATTTGGGGGTGGCACCTGTGGCTCAGCGAGTAGGGCGCCGGCCCCATATGCCGAAGGTGGTGGGTTCAAACCCAGCCTCGGCCGAACTGCAAAACAGAAAAATAGCCGGGCGTTGTGGCAGGCGCCTGTAATCCCAGCTACTCGGGAGGCTGAGCAAGAGAATCGCCTAAGCCCAGGAGTTGGAGGTTGCTGTGAGCTATGATGCCACGGCACTCTACCCAGGGTGACAGCTTAAGGCTCTGTCTCAAAAAAAAAAAAAAAGAATCATAATTCATTCTTTTTTGTAGAGACAGAGTCTCACTTTATCACCCTCAGTAGAGTGTCGTGGTGTCACATGGCTCACAGCCTCTAGTTCCTGGGCTTAGGCGATTCTCTTGCTCAGCCTCCCGAGTAGCTAGGACTACAGGCGCCTGCCACAATGCCCAGCTATTTTTCTGTTTTGCAGTTCAGCCAAGGCTGGGTTTGAACTCACCACCTGCAGTATATGGGGCCAGCGCCCTACTTGATGAGCCACAGGCGCCTCCCAATTCATTCCTATTAATCATAACCACCATGCAATACAATAGATCTGGAATTTATTCCTGCTAACTGAAACTTTGTACCTTAAAAAGGGGAGGGGGCACTAGCAAACAGAATTCAACAACACATCAAAAAAATTATATGCCATGATCAAGTTGGTTTTATTTCAGAGTTACAGGGTTGGTTCAACATATACAAATCTATAAATATAAAACATCACATCAATAAAATAAACAAAGACTATATGATTCTCTCAATTTATGCAGAAAAAGCCTTTGATAATATCCAGCATCCTTTCATGATCAGAATTCCTTTTTTGTTGTTGTTGCAGTTTGGCCAGGGCGGGGTTTGAACCCACCTCCCCTGGTACATGGGGCCCGCACCCTACTCACTGAGCCACAGGCACTGCCCATGATCAGAATTCTTAAGAAAATAGGCATAGAAGGGACATTACTTAAACTAATAGAGGGTTTTGCCATCTACAGCAAACCTACCTCCAATAGCATATTGAATGGTATAAAATTGAAAACATTTCCACTCAGATCAGGAATGAGGCAAGCATTCCCATTGTCTCCACTGCTATTCAACATAGTAATGGAAGTCTTAGCCATCGCAATCAGGCAAGAGGTGATCAAGGGTATCCAAATAGGGTCAGAAGAGATCAAACCCTTTGCTGATGATATGATCCTATACCTGGAAAATCCCAGCGACTCAATTTCAAAACTCTTAGACGTGATCAAGGAATACAACAGCATTTCAGGATACAAAATCAATACTTACAAGTTAGTAGCTTTTATATACGCCAGTAGTCAAGCTGAAAAAACGATCAAGGACTCTATTCCTTTTACAGTAGTGCCAAAGAAGATGAAATACCTGGGAATTTACCTAACAAAGGACGTGAAAGATCTCATAAGGAGAACTATGAATTTCTGAGAAAAGAAATAGCTGAAGATGTTAACAAATAGAAAAACATACCATGCTCATGGCTGGGAAGAATCAACATTGTTAAAATGTACATACTACCCAAAGCAATCTACAGATTTAATGCAATCCCTATTAAAGCAGCATTGTCATACTTTAAAGAACGCAAAAAAAAAATAGTACTTGATTTTATATGGAATCAGAAAAAAACCTCAAATAGCAAATACATTACTCAGAAATAAGAACAAATCGGGAGGTATCATAGTACCAGACTTCAGGCTATACTATAAATCTATAGTGATCAAAACAGCATGTTACTGGCACAAAAACAGAGTGGTAGATTTATGGAACAGCATAGAGAATCCAAGAGATGAATCCCACTACTTAATCTCCATTTGATCTTTGACAAACCTATCAAAAATATTCAGTGGGGGAAAGACTCCCTACTTAATGAATGGTGCTGGGTGAACTGGCTGGTGACCTGTAAAAGACTGAAACTGGACCCACACCTTTCACCATTAACAAAAATTCTCACTGGATAAAAGATTTAAACTTAAGACATGAAACTATAAAAATACTAGAAGAGAATGCAGGGAAAACACTTGAAGAAATTGGCCTGGGAGAATATTTTATGAGGATGACACCCCCCCGCCCAAGGCAATTGAAGCAACAGCAAAAATACATTACTGGGATCTGATCAAACTAAAGTGCTTTTGCACAGCCAAGAGCACAGTAAGTAAAGCAAACAGCCTTCAGAATGGGAGATGCTTGTAAGTTATGCTTCCAACAGAGGTCTGATTACTAGAATCTACAGAGAACTCAAACTGATCAATAAGAAAAGAATAAATAACCCCATTTCTATGTGGGCAAGAGACTTGAACAGAAACTTCTCTGATGTAGACAGGCACATGGCCTACAAACACATGAAAAAATGCACATCAACCTTAATCATTAGAGAAATGCAAATCAAAACCACTTTGAGGTATCACCTAACTCCAGTAAGATCAGCCCACATCACAAAATCCCAAAACTACAGATGTTGGCGAGGATGCAGAGAGAAGGGAACACTTCTGCACTGCTAGTGGGAATGCAAGCTAATATGACCTTTTTGGAAAGAAATTTGGAAAACACTCAAGGAACTAAAAGTAAACATACTGTTCGACCCTGCAATTCTTCTACTAGGTATATACCCAGATGATCAAAAATCATTTTACAACAAAGACATTTGAAGCAGAATATTTATTGCAACCCAATTCATAATAGCCAAGACATGGAAACAGCCCAAGTGCCCATCAACCCATGAATGAATTAATGAATTGTGGTATATGTACACCATGGAATACTATGCAGCCATAAAAAAGAAGGAAAGTTCACATCTTTATGTTTACCTGGATGGAGCTGGAACATATTCTTACTAAAGTATCTCAAGAAAGGGGGGAAAAAGTATCCAATGTACTCCATACTACTATGAAATCAATATATGACCACCTACACACTCATACGAATAACAAAACATAACTATAGTCCAGAAAGTAGAAGGGAAGAGGGGAGGGGAGGGGGGATATAATGTGGGGGGACCTCACCTAATGTGATGCAATAGTACATTTCAAAACTATTAAGAAATGAGTATAATTGTGATGGACATGTTACTTAGTTCAATGTAAGCATTTCATATTGTATATTGAAGCAGTACTCTGAACCCCACAAATGCATCAATGTACAAAGTTATGATTTAATAAAAAAATAATTTTTAAAGTTTCAAAGGCTATTTAAATGTTACCTAAAGCAGGGCCTGGTGGCTCACACCTGTAATCCGAGCAGTTTAGGAGGCCAGGAATTCAAGACCAGTCTGGGCAACATAGCAAGGCCCCATCTCTACAAAAAAATTAAAAGTTAACTGGGCATGGTACCACATTCTTGTAGTCCCAGCTACTCAGGAAGCTTAGCTGGAAGGATAACTTGTGCCCCGGAGTTTGGGGCTGCAGTGAGCTATGACCACCCCATTGCCCTCTAGCCTGGACAATAGAGTAAAACCCTACTCTAAATAAATAATTAAGTACATAAATATACATACATACATACATCTTAAAGTTTCAGAGACTATGAAAACTTTGGGTACCAAAGATAATTTGGCAAATTGGTACGGAGCTATCTTCGAAAACTAGACTTTGTCCCCACCAGTGTTTCTCATTCATGGGGCTTAGTGGTAGGGGAAGAGGTCAGAAGACTTCTCTCTCCCTTCATCTTCTTTAACTGAACGGTTTCTGCAACCCCCAAATCTCTCTCCCTCTGTGGGTGTTTTTATATTCAGAATATCCATTCTGTTGACCACATTCTTAGAACCCCATGATGACGTAGAAACCAAGTGCTCAGTGTAGTGACGCCAGATTGAGAAAGGTGTCAACAACATCTGTCAGGAGAGGGAAGATCAGCTCCCCTAGTAAGCAAGGTTTTCTTTTTCTAATTCTCTCCATGAAAACAATTCCATTCCCTGAGACAAGTAAAAGTGGCCTGGTTTGCAATTCTGTCCTTTTATTTACACCTTGCTGCTGCAGTGAGGCCTCAGTTCTGGCAGGCCATTTCTTGCCATGTTAATAACACCAGCATTAAAACTAGAAAAATCAGCCACCGCTTCATAAAGTTCTTTCTAACCAAAAGAAACACGTTGTCTCTGGGGAGCCAGGCAGAGACTGTTTTCTTGTCTGGGTAAGGCAAAATTTCCATCAGCATCACAAAGACCATCTCTTAACAGTCCCACAGACTTCTGTCCAAAAAAGTGTTACTGAGCTCTCAGAGAGGAAAACTAACCGTTCCTAACTGCATATTTAGCAACTTCCCTCGCTAAAGACATGCATTTAAATGTCTCTTAAATGCTTGATGCCAATACCTTCGTATAACATAACATCCTAAATCAGAATGTTCAGATCAACCAGAATTTTTTAATATCCTGTCTGTTTAGGAAATCAACTTTCATCTACTGTTTTAGTGATATGCAAGAGCAACTTCCCCTTTAAGAGAAATACTTTTCAACTTCATAAATTAAAATAGTAGCATTCAATGTTTTATATATTTTCAGGTATTAAGTAAATATATGTTAACATTTTCTGCAAATATGTCCTTTTAAATTACAAAGTGTTGCAGGGGGTAAGGAAATGAGAGAGTTTTCTTGCTTTTTTCCTGTTTAGAAAAGACTATTTACAATGGAAAAGTTAAGCTGGTTTAGAATTTAATGAGCCCTTGGCATTATGATTTAATTTGGTACCTAAAATGTGTACATAAAAAACCCACGCTGTGGGACGAGCTCTTCCTTTTAGCCCACTGTGCGACCCATCCCTGCCCCCCCCCCCCGGCTATGCAGCTGTCCCCGTCCAGCTTGCAGAGGGGAAGCAGATAGCCTGTGATGGAAACTTCCCAGATCCAGTTTCTCCGAAGCTGCATTTTGTCTGCAGAGTCTGCCCTTCCTTCTTTCCACAGTCACCTGAGAACATGTTACTGTCTGCCATTTAACCTTCAGCCGATGGCACTCACTGTCAATGTTTTTATTTCCCTGCAGAATTCATCTAAAGCTGCCCAAGCCCCATCTCCGTGGGGGGCCAGTGGAAAGTAAGTTCACTTTTCCAAAGTAAATGCCATAAGCCAGACAATGCATGCTGCCAGCACCGCTTTGCTTTCAGTGCCCCGAGGGCCACCCCGCCTCGCCTGCTCCCGACCTCGCCACTCTGGTTTCTCTGCCTCTCCCCCTCCAGGAGCACTGGAACCCCATCCCCCATGTCTCCCAACCCCTCTCCCACCAGCTCCGTGGGGTCTCAGGGCAGCCTCTCCAGCACCAATGCCCTGTCCCCGTCGACCATCGTCAGCATCCCGCAGCGCATCCACCAGATGGCAGCCAACCACGTCAGCATCACCAACAGCATTCTGCACAGCTACGACTACTGGGAGATGGCCGACAACCTGGCCAAGGAAAACCGAGGTGTGTGCCCCTCCCTCACGCCGAGTGCTCAGACTGTCTCTGAAGGGAAACCGTAGGTGCCGTCAGCAGCTATGGAAACCCTTCGGGACCTCTCCCCTGGCTCAGGGTTTCCTCGCACGCCCCTGTGCCCACGCCCATGTGAGGCAGCTGCAGGTACACACGTGTGTTTTCCCTTCAGACAGTGAGCTTCCTGGAGGGAGGAATTATACCCTTCTAACGTGGATTTGTAGGCCCAGCCCAGTGCCTGGAACACAGCTGGGGCTCTGAAACTTTGAACTAAGGAATGAATGAGAAGGTTACTAGCTCTTTAAGTGCCAGCTACTTACAACTGAAAGAGAGGGTTTTACGTGCACCAGTAAGATATGCTGCTTTTTAAGTAAAGTTTGTTTTTACTAATTATAAAAGTAATGCATGCTTACTGTGGCTACATTTGCAAAGTACAGAAACTATAGGGAAAGAGTTTTTAAATCATCAGTAATCTTATTACCAAGAAATAACTATTGTTAACATTCCGCCAAAGTTCCTCTGGTCTTTCTTCTGCCGATATTCACTATTTTGGAATAAGATCATGGTGTGTGCTGGATAGAGCTTTATATCCTTTTTTCATTTGCTATTATATCAAGAATTTTCTCCTGACTAGTTCAAAAGTACCCTTTACAATGTCTCTATAGTATAATACTAGCATAATACAGTGAGTATATAATCATAAAGTATCATGATTTCCCTAATGCTTAGAAATTTAGGTTACTTCCAGTTTTTAGCCTCTGTGGCAATTAATCTTGTGATAAATACCCCTATATAAATCATTGTTCATATTTCTGAAGGGAGTTGCAGAAGTAGAATAGTTTTGGAGTCAAAAAGTATAGATTCTCGGCTCGGCGCCTGTGGCTCAGCGGGCTAAGGCGCCAGCCACGTACACCTGAGCTGGCGGGTTCGAATCCAGCCCCAGGGCCCACCAAACAACAATGACGGCTGCAACCAAAAAAAAAAATGGCTGGGCGTTGTGGCGGGCGCCTGTGGTCCCAGCTACTTGGGAGGCGGAGGCAGGAGACTCACTTGAGCCCAGGAATTGGAGGTTGCTGTGAGCTGTGATGCCACAGCACTCTACCCAGGGTGACAACTTGAGGCTCTGTCTCAAAAAAAAAAAAAGTATAGATTCTTTTAAGGTATGAATTGTTACACATCTTGATAGATAATGTTCACTTTTCTCCTGAAAGATTATACTCATTTACTACTGTCCCTCTAGCAACAGATGGGAGTCCAAATCTGAGCTCACTTTCAGGCCATTAAATGCAAATTATGTCCCAGAGATAGCATAGGCCTCCCCACACAGGACATCCAAAATGAGCTGAGGAATGCATTGGCACAGGTGAGTCCTGAGGGCATGAGATTGTTTTTTTTTTTGTTTTTGTTTTTGAGACAGAGCCTCAAGCTGTGACCCTGGATAGAGTGCTGTGGCATCACAGCTCCAGCAACCTCCAATTCCTGGCCTCAAGCGAGTCTCCTACCTCTGCCTCCCAAGTAGCTGGGACTACAGGCGCCCACTGCAACACCCGGCCATTTTTTGGTTGCAGCCGTCATTGTTTGGCGGGCCCGGATTGAATTCAAACCCACCAGCTCAGGTGTACGTGGCTGGCCCTTAGCCCGTTGAGCCACAGGCACCGAGCATGTGCATGAGATTGTTAACAGGACCAGGTAGCACAGAACGTGCAGCCTGGAGCTGGTGCACCCTGAAAGTCCAGTGGGAATGCCCTGGAGGTCAGAGGCTCCAGGAGAAGCTCCCTAGAAGAGCTGGTGTGGAACAGGGTTTTGAAAATCACCAAGCAGTTGAGTGGCCAAGATGGGGTAGAGTAAGTGTCACAGATGGACAGACAGAAAGGACAAAGCCTAGAAATACATGTGTGCAGTTTGGAGGCCCTGAGCAGGCCACACTCCAAATGTCGCTGCCAGCTGCCTGGGGGATGTCTCCTACCGGAGGGCTCAGTGCTAAGTGTCCTATGCAAACTTGTCATTGTTCTGCCACCCTGACTGACCACTCCTTCTGTTTTCTGCTCCTGAATTCCTGCTGTGGCCAACGTCCTAGCCACTTACAACCTACAACTGGGAGCTTTCCCTGGCCCTCCATTTCCCGTCCCCAGTAGGACTTCACTCAGCATGTGTGTGAGCACCTTTGAGAAACTTCTCCCAAACACTTATCTCCAAGGAGCCTTACTCAGTGATGAGCCGTTAGAAGAGCAGTCACATGAACCTGTGTCTCTCGGCCACTACACTGTAATCTTTGTGAGAGAGCAGAGCCCACCCTTGATCCACCTGGTATCCTCTCCAATCTCTAACCCCCTGCACCTAGCAGAGCGCCCTGGGACATAATAAATGTTTAATAAAAGGACAAACCCAGAAAATGTCCAAAAGCTGAAGGTGACTTCTGTAGACATGTCTCAGGACCCATCTTTGATTTGTCCTAGGAGCCTGGAGCTTCACCCCTTAGATTCAATCCAGGGGTTTGGCACGTGGAAGATTTAAGTACAGGATAAGGGACAACACTGCCACCTTGACGTACAGAGTGGGAAGCCTACTGCACTAGGAGGGTGTAGTCTGAAGATAGGGATTTTCTTTGCTGTTTGGCTAAGCAAATGCTATTCATTTGAATTAGAAATGGCAAATATAGCGTATTTATTAATTTGGATATAGGGTGAGTTCTCCACCCTTGGATTTTATTTGGCTCAAGGCAATGCTAAAGTCACATGATAGAATAGAGAATCTTCAGTTTATATAGAGACCATAAATAGAATTTTTACTTCAGTCACTCAGGTTACCCAGGGTGGTGGGTAGCACTCCCTGACACATGTCATTCTTAACAACCCTCTCCGTCCCCTAGAATTCTTCAATGACCTGGATCTGCTGATGGGCCCCGTCACCCTGCACAGCAGCATGGAACACCTGGTCCAGTACTCCCAGCAGGGCCTGCACTGGCTGCGGAACAGCACCCACCTGTCCTAGGGACCTCTCCCCTGAGCCGGCTCATGCTCTGGTCTCCACACACGGCCCCACGTTTCTGGACACTGTGCTACTGAAGTTCCTGGCCACAGCATCTACAAACCCCAGTGAACATTCCCTGAACATTGAACAGTGGTCTTTTCCCAGGGCGTGTGTGTGTGTATGTGTGCGTGTGTGAGAAGCCGCCTGTGTGCGTGTGTCAGATGCACAGCTCTTGAGAACACATTCTCTTTGTCTAGTTTCCATGGCTAGACAAAGCGATCAGAGGTTCCTGATTAGAGAAGTACACATGTACACATGCACACATACACACACTTTCTATGCTAATGCTAAACCATGACTTTTTAAAAAATTCAACCAAAACCTTGTGGGTTAGTTAACCAGGTGCAATACAGCACACCCAAGCTTGACTGCCAGTTAAGATGAATCTAGGTCTTATGCTATTGATTACTTTCAGTGTTAATATACTATGCCCCAATTATTTTTGATTGGTATGTATTAATGGGTAATTGAATAACAAAAATAAGTCAGTTATTTTTGTGCCAGAAGTTTATTAGTTTGCATGTTACCAAATACCCTGCCCTTCCTCTGATACGTTCCCCTCATCTGACTTCATTACCGATGAAACACATGACAAGCAAATGGATCAATTCCCCCAGGCCTTGCCTGCTCTATCCCCAGACAGGGTGATAATGGCATTGAGATTTGGTTAAAAAAAAAAAAATTCAGTGTCTTTGAAAGTTGACAAACATTAAGGCAGTGATGACTGTATTTGGGAGCTCAGTCTTCTGCACCTGTGACTAACCCACTAGGCACGTGCATTTCTTCTTCCTGCCACTGTGACTTGGTGGCTGCAGAGCCACGTGGCATTTGTCAGACAATATGTTTCAAGTCTTTTTCCATAATAGCTTTCTTACGAGTTTTCTTGACCAAAGGAGGACATTACCTAGAATGTCCCATCCCTGGGAGTCTGTACCTTTTGCTTATCAGGCTAAGATCTATTTGCTATTGTAATGCTGTCTGAGTCTCCCACCCTTCACACAGAATGTGCCAGTGCAGGCCTTCCGTGCATTTTGATTTGGGGTGTACTTTTCAGGCTTTGGTTATTAAGCTGCTTACAAGCCAGAGGAAGTTTCTCCTGCAATGATCACAGTTTTGTTGAGGGTAGCAACAATCAGAGCATCTTACTTGTATCTTATAGGTCTGGTATGTTTACATCTTCCTCATAGTTTTTCTTTCCTTTTACGTTTTTAATTACGTTTACATTTTAGTTTTTTGACATCTCGTTTACAATTTTTGTCTGAAGTTTCTTTCTTTTATAGTGTTGTATCATGCCCTAGATTTAGTATTTTTGTTAAATATTTGGATATGAAATATTGGTAAAAAGGAAAATCGTTCCAGAAAAACAAGGTGTATCTTGCTATGTCCTTGAGGCCTCTTCCTTGACAGAATTGCACCAGGATGGTCTGAGAAAGACGGATGATACAATGTATGGAGCAATCCATTTTTTCAAGGTGATGGGAGGTCAGAATATTTACAGTAGATGCTTTCCCTGATATTCTTACCGATTAGGTTGCACTGTTAACATTTTTTTCATCTCGGTCTGTGGGTGGAAGATAAGTTTGCTGTAATTCCCTAACTCTAAGCACTGATTTAAAACTATGCAAATGACCAAACAACTTTGGTGATTTGAAGTTAATTGAAAATGAAAAAGTAGAGGGCTTATAAAATTCGCATTTGGCCTCGGCCTTCAAGCATTTGAAAATACTTCCAAATATTTCCATTTTACATCTATCCACTGAGGTGCTTGTTGCATCTCTTTTGCTAATTGTTGGCAAAGTTTGTGATCCCATCCTGTATTGGAAATTCGAACCTAAGAAATTTTGAGTCTTTTGGGGGGGGAGGGGACAGGACTAACTTCGTTCTACTTAGGTTTGGTAAGTTCTGATGAAATATTGAAACACTCACATAAAGGGATGAACCCCCAGTCCTGTTCTGGTCTTGCCCATCTTTAAAGATTCGCGCTTGATTGTGGCGTCCAGGCGATGTGCTTCCCTGGGAAGTCCCGTTTAACAGCTGCTTCTGGCTGGTCAGAGGAGTAGCGTTTTATCAGCACTCTGATGACCCATGTTTCCCACCAAAACTTTTTGAAACCGGTCATTTTGGGGGATGGCTAGAGCATTCAGTTCCTCCCAGTGTCTCTCATTTTCATCTGTTCAGCATGTCAGGACAGCAGTCTCTGTTGGGTTTGGCATAAATGATCTTGGTAAAACCTTCTTCTAATTGTTGTCTGTGAAAGTCATTCATAACTTGTTCCTTTTATTTAGTTTTGTTCCCAGTTGAAATATCTTTCTTGTGTTTTCTGATTATACAAGTAATACCTGCTCATTGTAAAAATTCAAAAAACACAGAAATGTAGAAAATGTAAGTCCCTGGTTTCCCATCCCCCCCTAAAACAACCACTGCTCACAGTCAGATGTATATCCTCCCAGAGACTCTAGAATTTAAACGTTATTTTCATTACCACTTCTTTCTGTTTGAAGACATATTCTTTCCTCAGACATTCAACACAAGTTCAACTGATTATCCCTCCATCACCTGAATGGGTGCCATCCTTTATCACAATGTTAAATTACCTTTGAGAGAGAATAGCCCAAATATATTCCTGATTAAGATTTGGCATTTCTTACTGCTCTCCGCAGACCAGACTCCTGCAGAATTGTGCCTGGAGGGAAAGGTTTGGTTGAAACAGACATTTCTGGAAACTTTCAAATTGCAAATGGAAACTTGGACACACTATCTAAAAAGGAACGTACTGGAAAAGCAATCTGAAGAGTTGACAAATTGTGTACTAGATTGAACACATGGAATGCAATGAAACAAGACTTTCTGCACTAAAACTTATCCTGATATGTACAACAATGTTGTGTGTATTATATAACAGTGATGTGTACATTTCTGACACCCCATACATAATATACACAGTTTGTATAAATGCATACATTTAAAAATATATATGTACAATACAGCTAACATAAAACTGTAGTACTCCTGAAGGATATTACTAGTGCCTAATATTGAGTATAAGTCCTGCGTGTTGCCATCACCTTGGAAGTGCAGTAATTGTTATAAAATTAGTGCAGCAAACATTATTTATGAATCACATCTTTGAAACTGTGCCGTAGTATATACATATATATTTTTAAATAACATTTTTCACAGTTTTCCAGAGTTACTGTTGAAATCTGTATCACCCAAAAAAAAAAAAAAAAGCAAGATTTTTTTAATGATCTAGACACTCCTCAGACCCAATAATCTGCGTGTGATTTCCTGTTTGTAGATAGCAAGAGACTTTAGCAGTCACCAGCCTTAATGCATGTACAGGATATTAATGTGACTTAATTTATCTGCAGTTTTTAATCCATGTGAAATTGGAATTTATAAACGGACTTGGATTAAATATGTCTGCCTTTCTGAGGTCGTAAACGTTACATTAAATGACTGACGTAAATGAGAGAAATCGAGTTGTACGTAAAAAACGTCCAGCAGTTTTTGTGAATATTTTTACAAGGAAACTTTAGAATCAAAATACGTTCAAGTCAGTATTCTGATTCCCGGTTCATAATCTCTTTAGAAGCAACCTTTTTATTTCATGAATGTTTTCCATGTAGCTCCCACAGATTATCATTAAGTCTGATATTTTTCGTGGAGTAAAAGTATGTTTATCTTCGTGATAACCATATTTTACTACTTGTTTTACACATTTCCTGGCACACACACAGACACTCTCCAGTGTCCCAGAGAAGTCTGAACAGGAAGCTGGAGAATTTCATCCTAAGAGAACAGAAAGTTCATTTCCATTCAACCAGTGGCCCTGGGGTACTTTGTTCAGTGTTCTTTAAGGTCACAAGTTAATCCTCTCAAATGTTTGCCAGGCTTTGCCAACTCACACCAACTGGGGGCATCATGTTTGCAATATCTGGTTGAGTAAACTAAAGGAATTTTGAACTAAAGTAGATAGAAAGGTGATACTCAGTTGCTTGACATGATATATTTTCATTTGTTTTTTGTTGACCTCTTTTTAAGCCTTATGTCCCTCCCCTTTTTCTTCATCTTTTTCCCACTATACCATCTTAAAGAAGAGGGCAGAAAGGGTTTGTTTCCTGATGAGTGGTTCAGCTGCATCCTTGTTAACCAAGCAGAGGCACGAGGAAGAACCCTGGCTCTGGGTCACCATGAAGAACGCGTCATCCCACAGATGGCCAGGATGGGGGGCTGGGCATGGCTTGCTTCTGGAACCACTGAGCTTCATACTCTTTTTAGATTTGGCCTAAGACACGCCCAGCATCTTTCAAGAACAGTCTGTCTTGCAGTGTTGCCTGCTACACAGCTGAAGGCTGTCCTGTCACAATCAGATTTTTAAGAAGTAACATTGTAAGAAGAAATCTGGATCAATGGAAGTCTTGAAAGACATTTTTTTTTTTAAATGAAAGGGGGGAGAGGGAAAAAACCTGATCACATAAACTGCATTTCCAACAATTCAGAGCCAGAGTTTATTTGGTTTTCCCATTCTCAGAGGAGCACAGTTTTTCAATATTACAACCTCTGGCAAATAGCAATACAAATGTTCAGACTTAAGATTTGTGATCCCTTTGTCCAAATTATTCTGTATATGTCACCAAAGGGGTTAACTTGTTTGCTTGGCATGAGGAAAATTATAAACTCTGTTCTCAAACTAATTACATCTGACCACGGTTTTGGTTTTTATTATTTAATTGGCACTCTGAGGCAGCAAGGGGAACATTTTAGGTAGGCTGCAAAGGGACTTGGATCCACAGCTCATAACAGTAATGGGAACCAGGGGATTAAATCTCTGCATTACTCTGAACATCCACCTTTACAGCCAATTTTAAAGACATTGATCTGAGGGATGATTGCAAGTCAACACAAGGATCAGCATTTGTAAGCCTCGAGAAGTATTAATGAGGCCTGAAAAACCTAGATCAAGTACTTATGTTCTACCAATTTTTGAAATAGGGAAAGCTCATCAGGAAATATTGTATCCAGACATGACATGAAATAGCACTAATGTTCAGGATTTTCGAACAGTGCTGCTGGGTTATCAAAATAACTATGATGGGCTCAGCGCCCATGGTTAGGGCACCAGCAACATACACCAGGGCTGGTGGGTTCAAACCTGGCCCAGGCCTACTAAACAATGACAACTGCAACAAAAAAATCATGGTGTTGGGTGGCGCCTGTGGCTCAAAGGAGTAGGGCACCAGCCCCATATACTGGAGGTGGTGGGTTCAAACCCCACCCTGGCCAAAAATTGCAAAAACAAATAGCCGGGCATTGTGGCAGGCGCCTGTAAGTCCCAGCTACTTGGGAGGCTGAGGCAAGAGAATCACTTAAGCCCAAGAGTTTGAGGTTGCTGAGAGCTGTGACACCATGGCATTCTACTGAGCACGACATAGTGAGAGTCTGTCTCAAAAAATAAAAAAAAATTATGATCTAGTTCTATGATAGTCTACAACATTCCATTACCATATTCTAGTTTTTGAAGGCATTTTCAGTTTTTCATAGAACTGATTTTTCATAAAATGTATTTTTGATCCCTTTATTTCTAGATACCTATATGAGCAAAGAGAAAATACTTAACACTTAGAAATGTGCATTACTTGACTGAACAGCATTCCATTCCACAGTACCCAAAGGTATTGGACTTTTTAAAGAACATTCTTCGAGTCTCCAATATTACCTTCATCTTAGGGCAAGAGTGATTCCAAACCCTAAAGTATGGCCATGTAGTTGAGATGTCAATAACTCAAAGCATGTATCACTCTAGTCTTTAATTATAGACACTTCCATAGCATCACCAGCACTCACTAAGGCCTATCTTAAGTAGTAACATAGCAACATGGACGCTTGCTTTTGAGTAATTTGCAAAGTGATCGTTAATCCACTGATGTTCCCAAGGCTTCCCAGCAACCCAAAATGACCTCTGTAAGCTGGCTTGATTTTTTTGTTCCTTTAGGGGCTTTTCCTTCTAAGTTCTGGAAGTCAGATTTTAGTATCTTAACCCTTTAGTAGAGCAGTTTAGAGACAGTGGGGGCTTTTAGGAAACAAAGCTTCGGTATAGGAGCTCACTGATGCTGGGGATAAGCAGTCAGAACAACAACGGAGGTGCTCCCAACACTCTTCCTGTGCCCTGTTGCACTTGATCCTTGAGTAAAGCTCCTCTTCGTGCCACAGTTTCTCCTCCGTGTGAAATGTGACATCAGCTACTTCACTGAGCAAGTCAGAGGATCAGCAGATTGGGGCCAACATTTTGAGATGCACACTTTGCACTCAGTAGAGGTTTTTTGGTTTGGCTGGTTGGTTGGTTTCAGAAGGGGTCTCACTCTGTCACCCTAGGTAGAGTGCCATGGAGTCATCATAGCTCACAGCAACCTCAAACTCTTAGGCCCAAGCAATCCTCTTACCTCAGCCTCCTGAGTAGCTGGGACTACAGGCACCTGCCGCATCATCTGGCTAGTTTTTTTCTATTTTTCATAGAGACAGGGGTCTCACTATTGCTCAGACTGGTCTCAAATTCCTAAGCTCAAGCTGTCCTCCCACCTCAGCTTCCCAGTGCTAGGATTATAGGCATACACCACCCTGTGTAGCCACTCAGCAGGGTTTGGAAGAACAGATGCAAAGGAAACGCACCTCTTCAGGCACCGGGGTACACAGGTGTACGAGGTGGGAGACACGTGGCAGTACTTTGTCCTACAGTCTAGATCCAACTAGGACCCAGAGGCTAAAAGCGTGACAGCAGGGTAGCCACAGGCCCCCACCCCATGAGATGGGAAGGTGACAGGAACAGCCAGGGCAGATGATGCCCAGGGAGCTCTTCCACCTGTGTGGGGCCACTGCTTTGAGTCCTTCCTAGCTGTGGGTCGAGCTCTAGTGGACGAATGGAGGGTGGCCAGTTACCCCACCATTGGTGGTACAATCCCACCCTCCTCTTTCTGGTCAAACCCTAACCTTAAAAAATCAGGGGCTGTCCAGATGGAAAGGGGAAGAAGCAACATTGGGTCAAGCTTCCAATGTTTACCATCTTTCGTGAGAAAATAACCTGCCTACTGAACACCAGGCCTCCAGTGTCGCCTTGGAGCCAGAGGCCTATGGCACAGTCTCGTTCCCTGTGCTCTCCTGGTTTTCCTTTGGCTGCTGAGAGGCTGAGTTCCCTGCATGTGAACCTGATGCCTTTGATGGTAATTTTTTTTCTTTAGGTGTGCAGGGGTTAAAGGACAGCTGCTCTGGGAGATTTGTCCCTGAGAAAGGGAATCTGTCATTAGGGAGTTGGATGTGCCATGCATAAGCTTCAGGAAAGAGGAAACCTCTCTTGAGAAAATAGATGATTTTTTTCCCTCTAGTGGGTTAGGTGGTTGCCTCCACATAATCATTTAATTGTAGGCAAAACCTTAGTGTCCCAGGAGAGAGGAAAATCAGTGCCTAAACTCACTGATTTTTTTCTAGAGATTGAACGTTCTAACCCAAAACACCCAAGGACTGGAAGCCCAACCAGTACGGATGTTTCACACCACCAGGTTCAAAGCCCTAAATGGCAGCTAGAAAAGTTTGACTTCTGTATTTCTATTATTTAGATGGAGGGCTAGTGTGTCTTCCTTGTGTCCCTAAATCAATGGTTTGAGCTTAACCAAAATAGTCTCCTGAAATGCTCATTCAAACGAGCCCTTTCCTAATCTTTCTGCAGTACAGGGAACAAGGGCCAGAGATCCTGAAAGATCTTTGCTGATTTAAGCCCAAATTAATAATGCCCTTTTCCCAGGAGCACAAGACCTAACCAGTGTGAATTCAGGTATTTAGATTAAAAATTCTAGAGTGGCAGCACAATGTTCCTTAGCAAGAGGAGACATCCCAGCTGGGTG
This sequence comes from Arctocebus calabarensis, assembly GCA_963573935.1. NCBI lineage: Eukaryota > Metazoa > Chordata > Mammalia > Primates > Lorisidae > Arctocebus > Arctocebus calabarensis. The sequence goes on along the minus strand of CAUYON010112096.1, from coordinate 1,298 downwards.
ATTGGTCTTCTTTTCTGAAGGAGGATGTTAAGCAAATGCTCCTGTTACAGTGAAGTAGTTACCCACTTTCACAGTTCTCTAAAAGTTTAAAGTTACTCCCATGAAGTTTGCCTCACTTGCTGAGAGAATTTAAAATTCCACCGGTTTTCGTCTGCTGTGTCATCTGGGAGGTTTATTCATGGAGGTGGCAACCCTGATTCAAGATTCTGATATCAAAGGCCTAGGGTGTCACATCAAACACCTTTTCAAGTTCTGCATCGCAGGCCTGGGAAAGCCATCAGCAACTTGGGAGCCCTGCTTACCTCCCCCGAGACTCTCCCAGTGATCCACGGACACAGCCACGAAAACAAGTTCTAGGGCCTTCATCTCCTGTCGCAGGAACCAATCTTAGGGTGGTTTCAAGAATTGAAGATTTGAAATAAGACTATTCTGTACACTAATTTATGTTGTGAAAATGTATATAAGGTAGCTTTGATGAAAATGCTATGTTAGTTATTCCACATTACAGTAGTACAAGTTCATTTTTGTTAGTGGTTTTCATTTGGGGCTTCTCGTTAGCATTTTTGGATGTGGTTATGGAGAACAGTCCAGAATCTGCATTGATAGTCACGTAATGATTCTATTAAGCATCAACCTTACAAAAACTACTACTGATGCAGTTGTATACTTTCCTGTGTCTTTGAGTATGTGATAAAAATCAACCCAAGCAATTAATAAAAACCAGTGGCTTTAGTAAGGATCACCTTTCTCCAGGCTTTCTTCTCAAAATGTATGAATATTTTTTCTAAGGAAAGTCCAATGGCTGCCCACGCGGGCCAGATCTCTTATTTCTGGTCAGGGATGTCATCTCCCAGGCTGCTGCTAAGTGGTGTCATCTCCCGCGTGCCTGGGGCCTAAAGTCTTCACGCGGGTGTTTATTCCTACCTGTAGGTGGCAGTGCAAATGTTAAATCCCCTGTCACTTCCTCTTCCTCTTACAAGAATAAAACTTGCTGCCACACAACTGTGTTTATCAGATTGCAAATAAAACTGCACATTCAAATCATGAATAATTCAATAGTGAATTATTTTGACAAGATATTAGCAAGGAGTGGGGCACACTTCTAACATTAAGAATATGTGCAGGAGGGCGGCACCTGTGGCTCAGCGAGTAGGGCGTCGGTCCCATGTGCCGAAGGTGGCAGGTTCAAACCCAGCCTCGGCCGAACTGCAAAACAGAAAAATAGCCGGGCGTTGTGGCGGGCTCCTGTAGTCCCAGCTACTCGGGAGGCTGAGGCAAGAGAATCGCCTAGGCCCAGG
>CAUYON010112093.1:0-28049 GCA_963573935.1 Arctocebus calabarensis | reverse complement strand
TGGATGACAGGCAAGGAGGGGGACCTCCAACCTCCACCAGAGGCTCCAATTGCCAAAAAGGCTGGACAACTGCTGAGGAGACACCTGTGCCTTGGTGTCTCCTTCACTTCACACTCAAGACTAAATGTAGAACCCCCATCTCCTATGCCTAGGTCAATTTCTTGTGAATTTCCTAGGCCTCAATCCCATGAAAGGACTATATCCATTCATTGATACATTCATTCACCTTGCCCCTGGCGGAAGGTACTGTATTCATTTGTTTCCTGGCCAAGGAACCCATACACCTATATATACCCTGAGACTAAAGGCCTAAAGGAGGAGATGGGGAAAGACTGGGAAAGAAACAGAGAGAGCTTCTCTCTCCCCACTAGAATTTTCTCCCTCTAACAGATGCCTTAATGTTTTCTGTATTCTTTTCTTTCTTTTCTGTGAATAAATTCTGTCTTACAAAAAAAAAAAGAAAGTGAAAATGGGAACAAGCATGTGGTGTCACTTTCCACTACAGATTACTTTGCCTTCCTTACATTTTTCTTTCCCCCACTGGTTGCCCTGAAAATTTATCCACACAAAAGAAGCCAGCATGAAAACATGTCCTCAGAGCTCTTGAGTCACATAACTCAGAAATTTCTAATGAACAGAAGTTGAAGGGATAAAGATAGTCTGGGAAGAAAGAACAATATATTTTTAGTGATGCTGTTATAGAAATCTCTCTGCCGGGTCCTTGGTCTTGGAAATTCAATGAATGAATTCATGTACCAACACGAGTAAGTGACAGGACAGATTTTATTAGAGATAGGACAGCAAAAAGAGGAAAACCTCTGGGTCAGCAAAGGGGGGGTGGTGAGCAGATAGTCTGTTTTTGGCTTCTATCTAGGGGTTTATACACAGCTTTTCCTACCCTGCAGGCAGGGGTTTGGGGAGATGGAATGTATGTTTAAAATGGGTCATAACCGTTAGGCGCCAGGCGCCTGTGGGCAGAAATTTATTTTAAAATTGCCCTTATGTAGGAATGTGGTCCTGCCTAGGGCATCCTGCCCTTCCTGGGAGTGGGGTCCAGATGAAACACTTATTAACAGGTACGAGCCTGCTTAGGCCCAGAAATTGTCCAGCTCTGAGCAAGGGGGAACCTGCCTCAATGCTTACCACAACCTGTGCCTTGGATATTACCATTTCAAAGAGTTTGGGCCATTTTTTTAAATCATGTTCACCACTTTTTGGTTCACTCACTGTAGTCTTTAACTAGAGCCCATATGTCATGTTTTTATATAAAGCTTAAAAGTACTTACACTCTGAAAAAGTAAGAAAGTCAACAATAAGAATAAATACAAGGTGAGAAGTAGGGAAGTATCTACTGGATTAATATACTTTCTTTGTGCTTTTTAAAATTATAGGGAAAAAGTAATTCAAATAAAGAATTTGAAAAAAAAAATAATTTGGAGACCATCTTTTAGCTTTAAATGAGCCATCCCTTATGTAAGAGAAGGTGTATTTTTCCCTGAGATAAGTCAGCTAAGAGAAAGTCAACTTAAGTGTGGCCATCCTCAGAACTTTGGAAACTGAGAAATTAAGTGCTGTCTCTCGAAAACAGAATTTTAATGCATTATCATATTGTTTCTCTTCTCTTGCTGTCTGCAAGCTCAACCTAGTGTCTTCTAAACCCAAATGCAAACATTTTTTATGAATAATGTCTAGATGTATGTTGTATTGTTCAAGGAAAACACACACCTCCCTCCAATTTATAAAATCACAAAATAGAAAGCTGGAAAAGATTCTCTCATTCACATAATAAATATATGTTTTGCAAGCTTAGGCTTTTTCATTCCAAACTTCATATCACAGATAAGAATACTAAAACCTAGAGATTTTACATATCTTAACTAAATTCACAAATCAGGACAAATTTGTCCTGAAAGACAGAAATAGTCTGACTTGAAGGAAACTAATTCAGTTTAAATCTAGTTTGTAGTATAGTGGCTTTCCTTCTTCAGAAACTATTAATGTAGAAAAAAGTCTGCTGTTGTAGATGTGCAGTGTGTATCTTGTTGCTGTAAACAATTTTATTATGGTGATGTTTGGGGTCCTCGTAACTGGAACTACAGCCCTCAGATCAGCAGCACCTGAAAATCTGTTAAAAATGCAGAACTTCAAATCCTATACCAGAACACCCGAATCATTTCTGCAGTTTAACAATATCCTCCAGGTGATTTGGATATGAGTTAGTTTGAAAAGCGCTGTTTCAGTGATCTGGGAAATAACTTCTAATCTTAAAAATCTCTGAGCTAAAATATGTGTTTCTTTTTTTTTTCAGAGACAGAGTCTGACTTTGTCGCCCTCAGTAGAGTGCTCTGGTGGCACAGCTCACAGCAACCTCCAGGTCTTGGGCTTAGGCGATTCTTTTGCCTAAGCCTCCTGAGTAACTGGGAGTACAGGCGCCCACCACAATACCCGGCTATTTTTTGTTGCAGTTTGACTGGGGCCAGGCTCGAACCCGCCACTCTAAGTATATGGGGCCGGCATCCTACTCACTGAGGGCTGGCACCGCCCCCTAAAATTCGTCTTTCAATGACATCAAGGGCATGTATTATTATTCAAAGCAAGTTTGGTGCAAATATTTCTAAAAAGTAAAGAATACCTTTTAAAACAAATTATCTCCAATTTATTTTAGGTGTTAATAGGGAATTTTTTGTATATGAACTTCCTGTTGCATAAGATGAGGCCAGAATAGGAATCACAGACACAGAAGTGTGAAGAAACAAAATGTTATCAAAAGAAAATATCAGACAAGCAGTATATAAATTGCTCTTATGTGGAAATGCATTGGCTCTGCTGTTTATTAGTTCAAAGCTGATTTGTGCAGAATGTATTTTAATCTAGTCAGAAGTCAGTGAAATTACCTCTGCACTATTTATAGACAGTTAACTAGCTTTCCATTAACTACAAAGAAAAATTTTTCTTCTTTAAGAAAAACATTATTTTACAAATTTGCAAGTCTCTATTTACACATAAGTAATTGCTATGTAAGTAAGAGCAAGTATTGTTATGTTTGTACACTTGACTAATTGCAAATGATTCTTAGCTAGTAATTAAAGTAACTTTAAAAAGGCAACGTTTGGTTTACTTGGTTTGCCTGGCTGTACACAGAAAAGTAATAAAACTATTTTTAAAATCAGAAGACTGAATTTAGACAAGTCAAAATCAGACCGGATTGCAAAATTTTAACTGATGGCTCCTTTACTATCTGAATCTTTTCTTCACCTAAGATCTTTGGAAGAACTGAAGGACACTATTACTTTCAAGTCCGCATTGTCTTGGAGGTGTTCTCTCATCATCCTCCTTCCAAGAATAACCCTATTTTTAGCTGCTATTTCCTGTCTGCAGTAACAAGTTTTTGGTGCACATTTTGAGGACTTTGCTTAAAATACAAATGTTGCACCCAGAATTGAAACCAGCTTTTGTAGTGTAATGCAGACCTCTTTGGGGCATTACAACGAAAATACTCTTTCACACATGCCTGAAATTTCCACAGCTACCTGCAGTATTTCCACTACTCTCCTAAAAGAGGCATCAGTCTAGAAAATTCATGTGTTTTGTATTATTACCACAGTCTAGAAAATTCATGTGTTTGTATTATTACCATCATTGGAACACCATAAAGACTGCATTTTGCCAATTTCTATGGTCCTGTGACATGTTATCATTTTAAAAATCTAAATCACCATAGCAAATGTAATCTCATCTGACTCTTACACAGTCGCTAGACTTTAAAGTTTTCAAACAGTATGACACAACTTCAGTGGTGCATATGGCACGTGCTCTTATGTATTTATTTCATGTCATTAAAAATATTTCATTAAATCAAGAGTGCTAAGGTCATTAATAACAAAAGTCTGCTGGCCATTTTCTTCCATGTTCATCCAGCCAATAAATTTGTATTTGTGTTTTTAGGGGTCTTGTGTAACATCTCCTTTCTAAGTTTCTGAAAGAAAGTTATGAGCAGAATTACACCTTAACAAGAGTGAAAGAATACATCACTCGCTTCGATAAATGAGTTCTTTCTTATAATCTAAATGGCATTAGAGCAAAATAAATATTTTGCGGCCTTCTCTGGAGTGCTTTGCAGTATTGAGGAGTGGATGAATAAGGAAGCAAGTTAAAAGTAAACAGCCCTTGTACACAGTTCCATAGTTGTCTCTTAGGGATGCTATTTTATGAAGATCTTTTGGAAAAGAAGTTTTTCTTCGGACTGCTCTTGCTGTGCAAATATTACCTCGGATAAATGCCATATTTTGACTAAATAAGTCTGCATAAACATAAATTTGTTTTATGTTGGTGTCCGTAGGTTTTCTGCACTAATTTAAAACTCAAACCACAGTTCCCCTTAGCACGCTCTATAAAATAGTATTCATGACTTCATACAGTGAGGGTGATATTTTCCTTTATAAATGCCACATAAAATCTGTGGTAAATTTTTAAATAGAAAAATTGTGAAAACCCCAACATCACCACAGATTGCCCTCCATCCTCTGTCCAATAAATTCTAACTTTAGGTTTTTCCTCTCTGACAGAATTCCTTTACAGTCTTGAGGAGGAAAAAAACAGCCCCTTTTATTTTTTTCTTCTACATTTGTCTGTGTGACTGTCTTTGGTGAATTCATGGAAGACAACATTATAATTTATATCTGCATAAGGAAAGCTTAGAGAGTACATCTTCTCTAGAAATGATACTCAGAAAACTTAAAATAGAATTTTACCATATAGAAATAAACACATGAAAATAAAATTTTGAAATGTATGTTTAGTTACAAAAAATATGCTGGAGACTGAAGCAGCTAATCTTCCACTGAAAAAAATGAATAACCCTAAATGGCATGTATTTTAAATTGACTTTGAATATCATAGTCATGAATAAGAGTTTATCAAGCCCAGAAGGTTAAAGCTTGACTTATCTACGTTTTATGGTAAAATAAAAGTTTTTTCAGTCAGTTACCAAAATTAATGATTGCTGCCAAAATGTAGGAATTCATTTAGATAGCTACAAAAATATTACATTTAACTGCATACTAAAGTATTAGAAACAGTAGATCCTCATGCTTAGGACTGAAGAAAAGGAAAACCATGTTGTCAAATATTACAGAGTTCACAACGAAATATCAGTGGAAAGTTTGGTGCCCCCCAAAAAGGACAAGAGGGAGCAGATAGCTAATATATAATTGTTATCAGCTCTAGGCTTATATGTGTGGTAGCTTCTTAGGCTGACTGACTTATATTCTGAAATACATTCATTTAAAAGGAACCAGTTTCTCTGTTGCATACAAAATTGAATTTTAGTTTCTATTTTATTAGCTAAAGTAAGTTATCACCTTGGCATCCCATGATATAATTTCACTTCACTTAACAGGCTTCTAGATCTTTCCATTCCACATACACAATGCTCTTTCTCCCCTTTTATTTTTGCAACTGTTCTAGATAAAGATTTGGGGAGGTAAAAATATTTTGTACATACACATTATTTCCTACTTATGCTTATGAAACTAAGTCTGTAATTTTTTGCCTCCCAATATGATATCTAAAAAAACTAATACAAATTAAATCTATACCCTGCCCAGTGGACTATTAGAAGTTCTTTCTACTGCTGTGTCCTATATAAAGCATATACTCCAGACTATGAGATCTGAAAACACAGAATAACAAAAATGGTGGTCAATAGTGAAAGGGAGAAGATCTTTCACACAGATTTCCCCATTGACCAATTAAAATAATACACCCCATCTTCTCTTCTTTAAATGGATGATAGTTATAACAAAGGATTTTTTGAGTAGGAGGTAAAGAGAACCCGGTGATCATTCTCAAGGCTTCTCGGGGACGTTAAACTTCCCCCTAATGAGGACCAGACCAAAGAAACACACTGGTATTCTTCATAGTCTTTTGGAATATTTGGGCATCTTAAGGAGAAACTAGCAATTTTGCCCTCTGAAATCACAGTAAAAAAACTATTTATTCAAGATTTTGCTTCAGAAAAGGAAAAAAGTATACAAAATGCATAGCCCCTTCCTGCTGTCATTTTCCTTCCTTTATCTATCATATGACCCTAAAGTTAAAAATTAATTATAACAGTAACATTTATAGCTAAAAATAAATGATTACACTTTGACTTATGGTTTGATGTTATCAAAGCTCATTATTTCTCAGTCTAACTCTTTAATTCGCTGTTGAGTTGCAGAGTTTATCTGGCTTTTTAAATGCAATTTATGTTTTCTTTATTTGTATATTAATTATTAAAAAACAAAAGAACATTAAAATCAACACACACAAAGAAATATCCTTCAGTAGAATGCTTTCTTTGGCTCTAATGATTTAAATGCTAATGAGATAGACAAACAGTACTTTTAAGAATTTGAAGCTATAAATGTGAAAGGAGAAGGTAAAAAGACAGAATGATATAACTTGTCAGTGTCAAATATTGTCTACCCCTTGCCAATGGGTAATACCATCACTGCAGGTGTATTCTAGTCCATAACGTAAATAAACACCAATTACCTCCCCCTCCTTACCTCAAGATGAGTCAAAGGACAAAGTAAAAGCAGCTCTGTGGACACTTCTCTTTAAAAAAAAAAATTGTTTCCCCGAATCAACGAATAGTGAATGTGACCTAGTTAGAAAGTATGTTCACAAAAGTCATCTTCAGTCTTTGCCTTTTAGAAGTGAAAGTTTATTACTTGAGAAATTGAGGCAGGAGGCTCTTCAGCTAAGGAGTTCAAAGTTGCTGTGTGTTATAATTGCACCTGTGAATAGCTATAGCACTCCAGGCTGGCAACAGGCAAAAAGGTCACCTCTGTAAAAAAAAAAAGTGAAACTTCATTGACAAAATGACAATATTTTAAATATGGATTGAGTCAGCAAACATAAAGATGCTCCAATGTGCCTAATGTCTAAATTATAATTTAGTTTTCACTTAGTAGTTTCATTAAATAATTTTTGATGCAGGTAAGCATATATTCCTATATTCCTTTTTTTCCACAATGCAACCAACTTTAAACTCAGAGAATTGGAAATAATAAAATCTGGAAGAACAAAATCTAAATTATAAACCATTTTTTGACTGGTTCCAGACTCACCTTTGGCAAAATCAAGCCCATTCTTCCATAATAGGTTACATATAAGGTAGGTATAATTTATAGGTATTAGTGACTTAATACAGCATACATTCTCCTTGAGTATTTGTATTTTTAAAAATTAAGGACAAAAAGCTTAACTCAAAGTAATAAACTATGAATCATAAAATTCTTTCCTATATTCTTGGGGGTTTTTTGCAGTTTTTGGCCCGGGGCCGGGTTTGAACCCACCACCTCCAGTACATGGGGCTGGCGCCCTACTCCTTTGAGTCACAGGTGCCACCCGTCTTTCTTATATTCTTTTAGAACATGATGAAATTATTTGCTTCTCCTAAAAAACTGATGTTAATTTTTTCTGTAGATCATGAAAATAAACTTGTTCTAATGACCAATAAATTCAGAGCCAAATTTATAGGCCACCTATATTAATTTTTCCTGATCCAGGGCCTATGTTTGCCCATTCCTGACTTCCCCTTACTGTTTATATTCTCTCTGGTCCTGAATTTGTATAAGCTGACTTGCTCTCAGGGGAATGAAATCATGTGCATCATAACAGGGCCATCTGTGTCTTCTAAGATTTCATCCCCACCATTGCCACCTCCCAATCTCATTTCCCCACAAATGATCTGGAAGTTTTCTCTATTCAGATTTCTTCCTTCCAAACTTCAGCTTCCATATGTATAATATAGCTTTCTGCTACTTGAAAAAAAATTAACTCAGAGCAATCTTGGTAACACTGTGAAATAAGATCAGTCTGTGGCTTTTCCCTCTCTCTGTCCCAGTCCTACTAGTCCAGTTCCCTGAAACCCCAGTACAAGGACTTTGTGCTTCTACTCAGCTTTGACACTGAGTCAAGACAATTTCTCTTCAAGTACAGATGGATATGTTTTCTACTTTACACAGAGCTTGTACCCTACCTCAATTACTCAAGTGAAAAAATAAATTCCCTACAAAGTGTGCATGCGTTTCTCAAAAATACATTATCTATTGAATTCACATTAATTGTTTGTAAATATTTCAGGAAAACCTCTCCTAGAAAATGCTTTTAGTTTCATTTGTAGTCAAAAAGTAAGTGGGGAGGGTTTTTCTTTCTTTCTTTTTTTTTTTAATTTTAAACATAAACCATTAATTGGTCTAAATATCTTAGTAGAGTTTCCACATTTCTAATTAAATTTCAGAAGGGATTCACTTTTTAGTGAATGCCCTAAATTTAAATTAAAACAGATGAAATGCTGTGTTTTAGGGTAAGCCAACCACTACTAATATGCCTTCCTAAAGGTCCAGTCAATTCACCTTGAGGTTGCATCTTATTGCCAGTCAGCAGGGGTGGCTGCAGTTCTACATGCTAAAGATTTTCATTGTATCCTTTGTACAATTTTAACAACTTATTAGTGTGTTTAGATACCTTCCCACATGATCTTAATTTTCTCTCATTAGCTTTTAGCCCTCGTATGCCCCTAAACATTCATTCCTCTTTGTCTTTAGAAAGTACTTTTAAACAACTTGAAGCTAACATACAGCATAAGAGTTTTGTTTTATGTTTGTATTACATTGAAGAATAATTTCTCCAAACTTCTATTTTGGAATACATGCTATTTCCTTTCCCCTCTAGATATACAAAACGGATTTAATGAATTATATTTCCTTATTTGAGGCTTTAGAAAATAATAATTAATCACCATTATTTAGCAGGCAATAATTATGGATGCAATAGGTACAATCAACTCAAATGATCTCAGAAATAAAAGGGTTTTCTGAGTTAGCACTGTAAAACTTTTACGGCCCTAAATTTTCTCCTGATTATTCTACTGTTAATTATTTAAACATTATCTCAGTAAAAGTACAGATGTCATTTCACATATGCTCAACTCATTAAGTTAATAATCAGATAAGAAAGCAATAAAAAGACAAAACATGTCGTTTTCTGAATAATCAAATGAAATTTTTTTACATACTGTATGAAAATTCACTTACGTGATTAAATACTGGAATTGCTATTATTTTGAAAATTCATACAAATAAAAGGAGCCATATCATAGCCAAAAAGACTTCCTAAATGTTATGAAATTTGATCTAGGTAAGACAATATTCTATAATAACATTAACTACAACTATCTCTATTAAAAATGTAGTATACTCACTTAGGTGGAAAGTTTTCAGTTCAGCCCCTCAAAAATTGCCATTTTAGAAACACTCTATAACTAAGTTGTTAATTATCAACTGATTCCCACCAGCTGGTCAATTGATTATAAACTACTTTTTACCTACACAAATACATTAGGCCAACAATTTAAGATTAATTGATGTAGTATTTGAGATTTTCTTTAAGGTTAATCTAAATTTAGAGCTGACATTTTTAAAATTTTTACTAAAATGGCCATTCATCACAATGACTAGTCAATATAATTAAAGTCATGAAACCAAATCCTGTAAGGAGACAAGCGGCTGCAGTTGGCAATCACATTGGTTTAGAGGTGGGAAAGTACAAGTTGTCTTTTTAACTGAAACCACAGTGAGATCAAGAAAAGAAAAGAACTCCAAAGCACATTCCACATGAAAATATGTGACCAAAAGAAGTCATTTGCATACATAAAAGTGCTTTCAGACTAAGGTGGATGCATAGAACCTTCTATGAAGAACCCAGATTTGGTTTACAGGAAAATTGGCATAGATTTCTGGCAAATCTTTCAGAGTCTATTGTTGAATTACAAGCTATGTAGAAAGCTGTTAGCAAGATAGTTAACTTTATGGTTGATAACTTTAAGACTTATTTTAAAAAAAAAGTTTAGCACTGCAAAGAAAAGGCATTAATTTTCCTTCTTACACACAAAAAGGTTTTGTTATACTTCCAGATCTGTGTCACCTCCTGCCTGAAACGCTTATTTAGAACAGCTCTTTTGTGTTAATTGTTTTTCAGGTTTCACTACATGATCTCAGGAACCTCTAGAGGTTTAAATCATCACAAATAATGACAAAGGCAGATCAGTGTGCTATCAAAGCAAAGATTCGTATTACTTATTCGTATTACTTACATTCATATTTGTAATGCTAGTTATAAATAATAATAGCATATTAAAGAGTTTTATTAGAAAAAATGTTGCCTGAAAAACTGCCTCTATCAGGTTAACCTTCTAAAATTCCTAAGACAAATCAAATTATTTTTACAAAATCAAAGCCAAGAGCTGACTCTATTTATAAAAATCACCAATGCAACTATTTGTCCTTTTAACATTTTAAAATGATCTTCTGTCCTCTTTTGTGTTTTAGCTGAATTTGTGTGTAGTATTGTTCCAGTTTAAAAACCTCCTGTGTGGCAAGGGCTTGGTAGCCCTGGGGAAGATAGTGAACATTGTTAAATTCAGGGCAGTGTGGTAACATAAGGAGAGCATGAATAATATTTGGAGATCTAGCACACCTTAGTGGAAACAAATATAATTACAACTGCTTTAAAATTTACATTTTAAATTCCATTGTTTGTGAAATTGTGTTTCTGTTAAAGAGAGGGACTTTGTTCAGGCTGTTTTTTTCTTAATCTAATATGTTTCTTCCCCAAGCTCCCCAAGGATAAAAAAATATATTTGTTCACAAATTTCTAAAATCAAAACTCAAGATATCTTTTCCAAATTTGCATAAAAGAATGATACAATTCCTCAGAGGCTATCAAATTAAAGACTATTTTATTTGCCATCATGGTCATATTTTTCTTCTAAATTACTCATATACATTTAACCTATAAAAGTGTCATATTTTTATTATAAGTTATTCTTATACATTTAACCTACAAAAGGTTGTCAAATTCACTCATGGAATGCTTCAAATACCTGTAAGTTCAAATAGATTATATACATTCTGTCATTGATGGCTTATCTTCTTTACTTCACACTACTAAATGTCATCAAGAAAAAGAGTGAAAAAGACATCACATCTATCAGACAATTTCAAGTTCTTTCAATTTATTTATTTATTTATTTTTTTTTTTTTTAGAGACAAAACCTCAAGCTGTCGCCCTGGGTAGAGTTCTGTGGCATCACAGCTCATAGCAACTCCTGGGCTTAAGTGATTCTCTTGCCTCAGCCTCCCAAGCTGCTGGGACTACACCAAAACGCCTGGCTATTTTTTGGTTGTAGTTGTCATTGTTGTTTGGCAGGCCAGGGCTGGATTTGAATCCACCAGCTCTGGTGTATGTGGTTGGCACCTTAGCCGCTTGAGCTACAGGCACCGAGCCAAGTGCTTTCAAATTAATTTTCTGTTCCATTATCTTCCATTGTGGAGTTAAAATAGATAAGGCACTTGGTTCAGCACCTGTGGCTTGACGGGCTAAGGTACCAGCCACGTATACCTGAGCTGACAGGTTCGAATCCAGCCCAGCCCGCCAAACAACAATGGTGGCTGCAACCAAAAAATGGCAGAGCATTGTGGTGGGCACCTATAGTCCCAGCTACTTGGGAGGCAGAAGCAAGAGACTTGCTTGAGCCCAGGAATTGGAGGTTGCCATGAGCTGTAACGCCACAGTACTCTATCCAGTGTGACAGCTTGAGGCTCTGTCTCAAAAAAAAAAAAAAAATAGATAAGGCTCTCAAAAAAAAAAAAATAGGTAAGGTACTCAAAAAGAAATAAAAAACATTCATTGTAAAACATGAAGAAAATTATGTAATATCTATGAAGCCATAAGTAAAATGCACTTCTTTATTATTTAGGTATCTTACTCTACATGACCTGTTACTAAAAATTAGGAAGGAAATAAATTGCCTATCTACAATTAAATATTCCCGAGTAAGGGAATTCCAAAATGGTAGAACAAAAAGCTAAAAAAATGTTTTCCCTAAAAAGCAAGGAAAAAGCTAAAAAAAACTGTCAAAAACAACTATTTCAAGATTCTGGATATTGTCCAAAAGCATGCCACAAATTGATATGCATTTATTCAAGGAAAACCTCCAGAAAAACAATGACTGTTTATAGCACTTTTATCTGGAGCTGATCCCTTCCCAACCATCTTCCAGTTTTGTTGACATGATAAATAGGTGAGGGTAGAGCAAGCCATGAAAAACCGTAGGGTTGTTGCTGGAGTTGGCTCACCTGGTTTGGAGTAAAGTGCTGCACCACTCCATGGCCAGGGGCATTATACCAAACACCAGCAATCTCTGTGGCAAACTAACAGTGAAAGTCAATGACACAACTTTCCTAAGTTTGCAGTCCTAATCAGAGCAAACATCAAAACAGCAAAACTAGAAAAAGAAGACTGGGAAATAAGGTGACCACAGTGAGACCTGATTAAGTTTTCACAGATCTCTGGAAATTCTGAAGGCTGCACACATGCACATGTGACAGAGAAACCACAAAGGGCCCTAGTCTTTTGCTCATCACTGGCTAAACGTGAGACCTTGTATGTGCACAGAAAAAATGTGAGAGAGCCTGAAAGATAGCAGACACTGGAACTGACTTGTAAACTGCCCAAATTTTGAATACGTTTTCAATCATACAGTCAGATCAAAGCAAAGACAGTGGGAAAGTTACTGGGCCAAGCTATTTGAGCACAATTTTTATTTATTTATTTATTTATTCATTCATTCATATTCATTTATTTTAGATTGATACGAGGGCACAAATGCTTAGGGTACAATGTTTTCATTTCCGAGAAAAAGTTCAAATTATAGTTGAGCTCTTCACCTAGAGGGGATGTTGAACATCCTCACACTGTGCACATTAGGTGAGATCCTGCCAATTACTCTCCTTCCTCCCTACTCCCCTCTCTCTCCCATCACCCTTACTAGACTATACTTGTGTTTTTCTTATGTGTGGGCATGTAGTTGTTTACACATTGGTTTCATATTAGTACTAAGTACATTGGATACTTGCTTTTCCATTCTTATCATACTATACTAAGAAGAATGTGTTTCACCTCCATCTGGGCAAGCACAAAAGATATCAAATCTCCATCTTTTCTATGGTTGAATAGTCCTCTGTCATATACATACATATAGTTTGGGATTTGGGGATGATGGGAACTTGGGGTGATTCCACATCTTGGCAATTGTAAATTGAGCTGTGATAAACATTCTAATGCAAATGTATGTCCCTGTGGTAAAATGATTGTTTTTCTTCTGGTTAGATACCTAGTAATGGGACTGTGGGATCGAATAGAAGGTCTAATTTTAGTTCTTTAAGAATTCGCCATACTTCCCATCTGGGCAATTGAAGCAGCATCAAAAATACACTACTGGGACCTGATAACAAAAAAGAAGCTTCTGCACAGCCAAGAACACAGTAAGTAAAGCAAAAAGACAGCCCTCAGAATGGGAGAAAATATTTGCAGGTTATGTCTCTGACAAAGGTTTAATAACCAACTCAAACGTATTAGCAAGAAAAGAACAAGTGATCCCATCTCAGGGTGGGCAAGGGACTTGAAAAGAAACTTCTCTGAAGAAGACAGACGCACGGCCTACAGACACATGAAAAAATGCTCAGCATCCTTAATCATCAGAGACATGCAAATCAAAACTACTTTGAAATGTCATCTAACTCTAGTAAGATTAGCCCACATAACAAAATCCCCAAACCAGAGATGTTGGCAAGGATGTGGAGAAAAGGGAACACTTCTACACTGCTGGTGGGAATGAAAATTAATATAGTCCTTTTGGAAAGATGTTTGGAGAACACTTAAAGATCTAAAAATAGACCTGCCATTCGATCCTACAATTCCTCTACTAGGTATCCAGAAGACCAAAAATCACATTATAACAAAGATATTTGTACCAGAATGTTTATTTCAGCCCAATTCATAATTGCTAAGTCATGGAAGAAGCCCAAGTGCCCATTGACCCATGAATGGATTAATAAATTATGGTATGTGTATACCATGGAATATTATGCAGCCTTAAAGAAAGATGGAGACTTTACATGTTTACATGGATGGAGCTGGAACATATTCTTCTTAGCAAAATATCTCAAGAATGGAAGGAAAAGTATCCAATGTACTCAGCCCTACTATGAAAATAATTTATAGCTTTCATATGAAAGCTGTAACCCAACTACAGTACTAGAATATGGGGGAAAGGGCAAGGGAGGGGAGGGGAGGAGGAAGCATGGGTAGAGGGAAGGTAATTGGTGAGAACACACCTACGGTGCATTTTATTATTTTTTTTACATGTATTTTATTATCCTATGGTGCATTTTAGAAGGGTACAGGTACAACTTACTAAATGCAGAATATAAACGTCTGAACACAATAACTAAGAAAATGCCATGAAGGCTATGTTAACCAATTAGATAAAAATATTTCAAATTGTTTATAAAAGCAGCCCATGGTACCTCTTGATTGCATTAATGTACACAGCTATGATTTAATTTAAAAAAAAAAGAATTTTCCATACTTCTTTCCACAGAGGTTGTTCTAGTTTTCAATCCCATCAGAAGTGCAAAAGTGTTCCCTTCTCTCCACATCTATGCTGGCATCTGCATATTCAGGACTTTGTGAGGTGAACTAATCTCACTGGAGTTAAGTGATATCTCAGAGTGGCTTTGTTGTGCAGTTCCCTAATGATTAGGGACAATAAGCATTTTTTCATGTGCTTGTTGGTCATTTGTCTATCATCATCAGACATGTTTCTGTTCAAGTCTATTTGAGTACAATTTTTCTTTTTTTTTAAACTTTTTTTAGGGGGGATTCATTGAGGATACAAGAAACTAGGTTACACCAATTGCATTTATTAGGTAAAGTCCCTCTTGTAATTGTGTCTAGCCCCCCAAAGGTGTGTCACACACCAAGGCCGCACCTCTCTCCATCCTTCCCTCTCTGTGCTCTTCGTTTCCTCTACTTGTCCCTCCTTCTTTCTCTCTTTTGAGCAAAATTTCAACAATCATTGACTGACTACCAAGCTATGCTATCACAAGAGTGACCCTGAGGGCTATGTTGTAGAATATAAAAAAAAATTTAAAAAACAACTGAGCAGAAGCATCAGAATATGCATACTATGAAAGAAAACAAACTCCAGATATTTAGTTCAGGAAAGTTGCTAATCACACATACTACCACCACCACCACCACCAATAACAATCTACACGAAAAACAAATTAGAATCTAGAGTTGCTACAATATGTTAGCTAAAAGATCTAGTTATCAAAAACAAATAAATAAATATCTAGTTAGCAACAAAAATTCTAGACATGTAAAGAAACAAGAAAAGATGCCCCATACAAAAGGAGTAAAAATATAGTCAGTAGAAAATGTCTCTGAAAGTGCTAGGATGTTAGACTTACCAGACAAAGACTTCAAAGTAGTTAGGAAGTTCACTAGCATGATTAAACAGTAGATTTGAGATGAAGAATCAGTAAACTTGAAAATAGATCAATAAAATATCTAATTGGAAGATCTAGGGGGTTGGGATGATGAGGAAATGAATAGAGCTTCAGAGACCTATAAGACAACACCACACATACAATGTATGACTATATACACAATAAGAATCTCAGAAACAGAAGAGTCACCATCTAGTATCTAAAGAAATAAGAGACCAAAACTTCACAATTTTACTAAAATTAATGTATAGATAAAAGAAGTTCAAAATTTTCAAGTAAGATAAACAAAATGATTGACAGTTAGACACATTAAATTTTTGAATATCAGACACAGATAAAAAAAAAATGTTTTTGAGACAGAGCCTCAAGCCATCACCCTGGGTAGAGTGCTGTCGCATCACAGCTCACAGCAACCTCCAACTCCTGGGCTTAAGTGACTCTCTTGCCTCAGCCTCCAAAGTAGCTGGCACTACAGGTACCTGCCACAACGCCCAGCTATTTTTTGGTTGTAGTTGTCATTGTTATTTGGCAAGCTTAGGCTGGATTCGAACCTGCCAGCTCTGGTGTATATGTCTGGTGCCTTAGCTGCTTGAGCTGCAGGCACCAAGTCAGAGACAAAAAATTTTGAAATCAGCAAGAGAAATTTTTCTAATTATGTACAAAGGAAAAACAATTAAATTTACAGCAGACTTCTCATCAGAAATGGATAAAGCCAAAAGGGCAATGAGCTAATATATTTAAAGTAATGAAAGGAAAAAAAACTAACAAATGTGGATTTTATATTTAGAAAAATAACCATTCAAAAATAAAGTTGGAAAAAATAAAAAATAAAAAAACTGGAATAAAGACATTACCAGATTAAAAGGTGGAGAGAGGAAAGATTGAGCAAATGTATTGCTAACAAGCCTGAAATATGAGAAATAAGAAAGGAAGCACTTTAAGTTGAAATAAAATATTGTTTAGTTGAATTCATGCAAAAATAGTATAAGAGGAGGCAAACAGATAAAAATTGCCCAGATAAACACAAAGACTCATTTAAAAAAAACCTGAGAATGGCTCGGCACCTGTGGCTCAACGGGCTAAGACGCCAGCCACATACACCTGAGCTGGCGGGTTCAAATCCAGCCTGGGCCCGCCAAACAACAATGATGGCTGCAAGCAAAAAATGGCCGGGCGTGTGGCGGGCGCCTGTGGTCCCAGCTACTTGGGAGGCAGAGGCAGGAGACTCGCTTGAGCCCAGGAATTCAAGGTTGCTGTGAGCTGTGATGCCATGGCACTCTATCCAGGGTGACAGCTTGAGGCTCTGTCTCAAAAAGAAAAAAAAAACCTGAGACATTAACCTTGACATAACCTTGACATTAACCTCAAGTTTAATGTCAGGCTAATCCCCAGAACAGAGATATCTTATAACAATCAAAACACAAAACCATACCAGGTGAGTGGCTCACACCTATAATCCTAGCACTCTGGAAAACCAAAGCAGGAGGACTGCTTGAGACCAGGAGTTCTAGATCAGACTGAACAAGAGTGAGACCCCATCTCTTGTAAATAAAAAATAGAATAAAATAGCTGGATGTGGTAGTGTCTACCTGTAGTCCCAGTTACTTAGGAGGCTTACGTAGGAAGATCACTTAAACCCAGAAATTTGAAGTTGCAATGAGATATGATCATACCACTGCACTCTAGCCTGGTCAATGAGTGAGACTGTCAAACAAAACAAAACAAAACAGAAGCAAAAAACAGCAACAACAATAAACACCAGAAAAACCTAAAGAAAGGAAAAAACATCACAACATCATATTATTAGAGTGAAATGTCAAATACTCAATGAAAAAATCCTAAGACAAAAAAGAAATAAAGAAAAAAGTACACCAACAAAAACTTGTCTCAAAGAAACACCTAATGGCAGACCTACAAGACAAAGACTTTAAAACAACTATCTTAAAGATGTTCAAAGAACCTAAAGAAAAACATAGGAAAACTCAGAAAAACAATATGTGAATGAAATTAAAATAGCATAAAGAAGTAGAAAATCTTTTTTAAGAAGGAAAGAAAGAAATCCTAGAACTAAAAACACAATAAGTGAAATAAAAAATTACTAAAAAAAATTCAAAGGCAGATATGAGCAAGCAAAATAAAGAATCAGTGGGCTTACATATAGAAATATTGAAAGTATGAAGTCTGAGAAACAAAGAAGCAGAAAGAAAAAACGTTGAAAAAAATAAACAGAGAACTAAGGGGCATGTGTGGCACCATCCAGTCAACCAACATATACACTTAGGAAGTCACAGGAGGAAAGAGAAAGAGGCACAAAGAGTATTCAAAAAAAAAAAAATGACTGAAGATTCCTCAAATTTGATAAAAGAAAAAAATCAACAAATATAAGTCAATCTGAGAAACTCAATAAACACTCAAGAGAACTTAAAGTATAATGAACTTAAAAAGACCTATATTCAAATACATTATAATTAAAGTGTTGAAAGAAAAAGACAAAGAGAATCTTGAAAGCCACAAAAGGAAAACAACTCATCACATATAAGAGACTTTAGTAAGATAATCAACAGATCTCTCATCAGAAATTTTGGAGGCCAGAGGAAGTGAGCTGATATATTCAAAGCACTAAAAGAAAAAACTCAGTTAAGATTCTATATCCAACAAAGCTATACCTGAAAACAGAAGAACAAAGTAAAACATTTTCTTTTTTTTTTTCTTTTTTTTTTTGAGACAGAGCCTCAAAGCTGTTGCCCTGGGTAGAGTGTCGTGGCATTACAGCTCACAGCAACCTCCAATTCCTGGGCTCAAGCGAGTCTCCTGCCTCCGCCTCCCAAGTAGCTGGGACTGCACTCACCCGCCACAACGCCCGGCCATTTTGTTTGTTTGTTTTGGTTGCAGCCATCATTGTTGTTTGGCGGGCCCAGGCTGGATTTGAACCCACCAGCTTAGGTGTACATGGCTGGTGCCTTAGCCCACTGAGCCACAGGCGGCGAGCCAGTAAAACATTTTCAAATAAACATAAATTGAGAAAGTTTGTTGCCAATAAACCTACCCTGCAAGGAATGCTAAAGGGATTCCTGTACATTGAAATAAAAGAACACTAGCAGTAACTTGAAGCCATAAGAAAAAAAAAAGATATAAATAAAGGTAAATGTGATAGACAACTAACAAAAAACTAGAATTATTGTATCTTCAGTCTGTTATTCTATTTTTGGTGTCTACATGACTTCAGAGATTAATATATATTTCTTGAGCCACAGGCACTGCAACAGATTAATATATATTTTTTAATCAAAGGCCAGTATTATTACTATAACTTCGACTTGTAACTCCACATTTTGTTTTCTATACAATTTAAGAGATTAATGCCTAAAATATAGTTATTGCTCTCTTTTTAAACACAAAAATGTATAAAAATGTAATTTTATGACATTAATAATTGAAAAGGGGGGCAGAGGCAAGATGGCCAACTGGAGCCAGTTTTCCACACAGGCGCCCATCCAGAAGGAGAGTTAAAGGACAGAAGTTTAGCAAGTAAGCTTATTGTTTGGAGCTGAGCCAAGAGAGAAGGTTGAAGAATGCACATCAACCCTGCTGAGGTGAGCTGTGACCCCAAGGATACAAACAATAGATACAAAATCCATCGCCAAGTGGACAGGAGTCCCCTCCCCCAAGAGAATGGCTAGCAGTATACTTTCTACAAACAAGCAAGCAGAGTTCAAACATCCTCCCATTTTATCTCACAGGAGAGATCCTCTAAAAACCAGACCTCCTTCCCCTACTAGGGTGCCATGGCACTCTCCTATCAGGCATGAACCTATATAAAACTGTACATATTCTCTACCTGCAATTCTGAACTCCTGGCACTCCCCTCCACTCTCACCCCAAGGTCTGGAATCTGGAGTCCAGATTCTCAGGTATTTTCTTGATACATGTGGACAGGGTGTGGGCTGTTGCAGTTCTTGCTGATTCTGCAGCACAGGGGTAAGAACTGAAGGAACTATAAGGGAGAGGGGGAGAGGGAGAGGTGGTGCCCTGTGACACAGAGCAGCAGCGGCAACAGCGGGAACAATAGGGCTTACACCCCTAGTGATATTTTAGAGAGACACTCCCTGTCTCTCTTGGCAACCAAAGAAAGTCAGGCACCTTCTCTGGTGGCAGACACTGGTGGAACAGATCTGGGATGGTAATGCAGGCACCATGAGTAAAGCATATGCCTGAAACAGTATTGGCCTGGACAGGGCACAGCAGGAATGGAAAATAGATGTGTGCACAGAGACAGCATACTCCCAGGGAGGGGATGAGCCAGGACTGCTTTAGTGAGCCTAAGAAGCACCTATTCCCTCAGGGGATCATAGCTGAGACAAAGGCAGGCAGCCAGAGACTGGAACTCAGAGCTGAGTGTGAGCTCTAACCACACCCACCCTAACACAGATTGCAGGGGAGACATGAACACCAGTTCTGGGCAGCAGCACAGACCAGGGCTAAGTCATAGTTCCTGTGAACTCTAACAGCACCTGGTCCACAGGGGAATATAGCCAGGAGAGAATCACAAATTCTGCAAAAAATATAAGTGTCAGCAACATCAATCAGGAGGAGGGCTGGAACTGAGTGAACCGCCCCAGATTCCATTAACCACCCAAGTTTGTCAGGCCTCATCTCCCCCTGCTGGATGGTGGCAGGGTGTAGAGGCCTGGCAAAGGAGACATACATCTCCCTGAGACCCAGTCAGGCATAAACCCCTGGAGGAACATCTGCTCATTAGAGGGAACTGGGTCACTGCCCTGTGGGGTTACCAGTGACTGGGGTGTGACAGAGGTGCAAGGTGAGTAAGGAGGCATCAACCTTCCCCATCCAATTCATTTGCTGGGGTGTCCTTCTGACTCCACGGAACACCGGAACGAGTCATACTCAAGTTGCCAGCAGATCCCAGCTATCCAGTTGCCAGAAACCTTTTGAACTCTCACACTTGAGACTGGAACAATTGATTTGCATCTCTCCGACTAGACCAATCACCTGAGGAATATCCAAAGTGGTACCCTGGGTGTGTGGTTGTAGGAAGGTTTAATTTTCCTTTCCAGTTGTTGTCTGTGGGGGGCAGGTTGACTTAATTGCTGGTATTTCTCCACAGTTGAGACTTCAACCCAGAGTAACTGATTCACTAGGGTAGGACAGAGACCATCTGAAATAAGACAGCCAATTAACCCCATGACACCAAGTAAGTCTGAGGGTCTCAGCCTGTAGCACTGTATGGGTCTTTTGCAAAGTTCTAGGGGAAAAGGTACAGACAACAGTTCCAGCTCTTGGGCAAAGGGCTGGTTAATCACTACTCCAGGAGCCCCCCAACCCAACTTCACCTTATCTGTTCATCTAGCCAAATGTTATAAAATAATCATGACGTGGAAAAACTCCAGTATCGTTCCTTGATCTACTCCCCCAAGGAACAATATGGCAGACATTAGATATGAAGATCACATTCATAAACAAACAGCTGAGATGTCAGAAATCAAATTCAAAATTTGAATTGCAAATAAGATTAATAGAATGGAGGTAAAGTTAGAACTAGAAATTCAAGGAGCATTTCAAAAGTTGTCTCAAGAATTCAAAGAATTCAAAGACAAAAATCACCAAAGATTTTCACACATTGAGACAAGAATTTGCAGCCCTCAAAGATCTGAGAAATGAGTGAAGACACAATTTGGATAATATATTAACATTACTTTTCATATTTGAAATAAAAATTTATTTTTTACAAAACTAAAAAATATATATATATATGAGAAATACAGTAGAATCCCTCAGTAACAGAATGGAGCAAGCAGAAGAAAGGATTTCTGACTTTGAAGACAAAGCTTTTGAATGCTCCCAAACTCTCAAAGAGGAAGAGAAATGGAGAGCAAAAACAGATCATTCTCTCAGAGAGCTTTGGAATAATTTGAAGAAAACTAATATTCGCCTTATTGGAATCCCTGAAGGCAATGAAGTTACTTCTCAAGTCACAGAGGCTCTTCTTCCTGATATTATGACGGAGAACTTTCCAGACATGCCAAGAGATTAAGAAATTCAGGTAGCAGACAGTTTCAGAACCCCAGCACGACTCAGTGTGAATAAGACATCCCCCAGGCACATCATAATTAACTTCACTAAAGTTAATATGAAGGAGAAAATTCTGAAAGCAGTCAGACGTAAGAAAACCATGACCCACAAGGGGAACACTATAAGAATAAATGCAGATCTCTCTGCTCAAACCTTTCAAGCTAGAAGAGGATGGGCATCGACTTTTAATCTCCTAAAACAAAATAACTTTCAAACCAGGATCCTGTATCCAGCTAAACTGAGTTTCATTTATGATGGAGAAATTAAATACTTTAATGATATCCACATGTTGAAGAAATATGCCATAACTAAACCTGCTCTCAAGGATATTCTCAGACCTATCCTCCATAATGACCAGCATAATCTTCCACCACAAATGTAAACTCAATCAGAAACTTTTGATCAAATTCCAACTTCCACAGTGATGAAAGGATTAAAAATGTTCACTGGACTTTTGAAAGGCTTAACAATATTCTCAATTAATGTGAATGGTTTAAATTGTTCTCTAAAGAGGCACAGGTTGGCTGACTGGATGCAAAAACTCAGGCCAGATGTTTGCTGCAGACAAAAATCTCATCTTACCTTAAAAGATAAATATAGACTCAAGGTGAAGGGATGGTCATCTATATACCAGGCAAATGGAAAACAGAAAAAAGCAGGTTCACACATACAATAGGTTTTAAACCAACCAAAGTAAGGAAGGATAAGGATGGATACTTCATATTTGTTAAAAGTACTACTCAATATGATGAGATTTCAATTATTAATATTTATGCAACCAACAGAATGTGCCTCAATTTATAAGAGAAACTATAACAGACATGAGCAACTTGATTTCCTCCAGCTCCATAGTAGTTGGAGATTTTAACACTCCTTTAGCAGTGTTGGATAGATCCTCCAATAAGCAGCTAAGTAAAGAAATTTTAGATTTAACTAAACCATTCAATATCTGGATTTAACAGACATCTACAGAACATTTCATCCTATCAAAACTGAATACACATTCTTTCATCAGTCCACAGAACATTCTCCAAAATCAATCACATGTTAGGTCACAAATCTAACCTCAGCAAATTTAAAAGAATAGAAATTATTCCTTGCATCTTCATGGACCATCATGGAATAAAAGTTGAACTCAGTAACAACAGAAATCTGCATACTCATACATAAACATGAAAGCTAAATAATCTGAATGACAGATGGGTCATGGATAAAATTAAGAAAGAAATTACCACAATTTGTGGAACAAAATGACAATGAAGACGCAAATTATCAGAACCTATGGGATACTGCAAAGGCAGTCCTAAGAGGGAAATTTATACCACTGCAAGCCACCCTCAAGAGAATGAAAAGAGAGGAAGTTAAAAACTTAATGGGACACAAAAAGCAACTAGAAAAGGAAGAAAATTCTAACCCCAAACTGAGCAGAAGAAAAGAAATAACCAAAATTAGAGCAGAATTAAATTAAATTAAAAACAAAAGAATCATACAACAGATCAATAAGTCAAAAAGTTGGTTTTGGGGGGGTAACACCATACCAGACTTTAGGCTGTACTACAAAGCCATAGTGGTCAAGACAGCATGGTACAGGCACAAAAATAGAGACATAGACATTTGGAATCGAATAGAAAATCAGTAAATAAAACTAACATCTTACAACCACCTAATCTTTGATAAACCAATCAAAAACATACCTTGGGGGAAAGACTCCCTATTCAATAAATGGTGCTGGGAAAACTGGATATCCACATGTAAAAGACTGAAACTGGACCCTCACATTTCTCCACTGACAAAAATGGATTCAAGTTGGATAAAGGACTTAAATTTAAGGTATGGCACAATAAAAATCCTGAAAGAAAACATAGTAAAAACACTGGAAGATATTGGCCTGGGGAAAGACTTTCTGAAGAAGACTGCCATGGCAATTGCAAGAACAACAAAAATAAACAAATGGGACTTAATTAAACTCAAAAGCTTCTGTATAGCTAAGAAGACAACAAACAAAGCAAATAAACAACCTACCCAATGGGAAAGGATATTTGCATATTTTGAATCGGACAAAAGCTTAATAACTAGGATCTATAGAGAACTCAAATTAATCCACATGAAAAAAGCCAACAATCCCATATTACAATGGGCAAGAGACATGAATAGAATTGTCTCTAAAGAAGACAGACGAATGGCTAACAAACATATGAAAAAATGCTCATCATCCGTAATTATTAGAGAAATGCAAATCAAAACCACCCTCAGATACCATCTAACTCCACTGAGAATGGCCCACATCACAATCTCTAAACTGCAGATGATAGCATGGATGTGGAGAGAAGGGAACACTTTTACAGTGCTGGTGAGACTGCAAACTGATACAACCTTTTTGGAAGGAAGTATGGAGAACTCTCAAAGAACTCAAGCTACACCTCCCATTTGATCCTGAAATCCCATTACTAGGCATCTACCCAGAAGGAAAAAAATCCTTTTAACATAAGGATACTTGCACTAGGCTGTTTATTGCAGCTCAATTTACAATCGTCAAAATGTGGAAACAACCTAAATGCCCACCAACCCAGGAATGAATTAACAAGCTATGGTATATGTACACTACGGAATACTATTCAGCCATTTAAAAAATGGAGACTTTACAGCCTTTATATTAACCTGGATGGAAGTGGAACACATTTTTCTTAGAGAAGCATCACAAGAATAGAGAAGCATGAATCCCATGCACTCAAGTTTGAGATGGGGTCTTGGGGTCTTGGTGTGTGCCACACCTTTTGGGGGCAAAACACGATTGTAAGAAGGACTTTTCCCAACAAATGCAACCAGTGTAACATGGTTTCTTGTACCCTCAATGAATCCTCAACAATAAAAAAAAAAAAAATAAGAAAAAAAAATAAGAAATACTTAAGAATATACCTAACAAAAGAGGTGAAGGATCTTTACAAAGAGAATTTTAAAAGAATGATAAAACCCTAAGAAAGAGCACAAGATATTAACAAACAATAGAAAATGCCATGCTTTAGGATGGAAAGAATCAACATCGTTAAAATGTCTATATTACCCAAAGCAATCTACAGACTCAATGCAATCCCAATTAAAATACCTACTTCATACTTTGTACAATTGGAAAAGATAGCACTTCATTTTGTATGGAACTAGGAAAAAACCAATACAGCCAAGGCAATTCTTAGTGATAAAAACAAAGCAGGAGGCATCACTCCACTAACTTATCAAAACAGCATGGTATTAGCACAAAAATAGAGACATAGACATAAGGAACAGAATAGAAAACTAGAAAACCAAGAAATGAAACCAGTCACTCCTGGCCATCTGATCTTTCATAAACCAAACAAAACTGTACAGGAGATGAAAAAAATCCCTATTCAATAAAAGGGGCTTGGAGAACTAGATATCCACATGTAAATGACTGAAACTCAACCCACACTTTTCGCTGCTTACAAAAATTAACTCAAGATGGACAAGATTTAAATCTAAGACATGAAATGATAAAAATCATAGAAAAAAGTGTGGAAAAAACTTTTCATGATGTTGGACTGGGGAAAGATTTTATGACAAAGACTTCAGCAGTAATCACAACCACCACAAAAATAAACAAATAGGACTTAATTAAGCTAAAAGTCTTCTGCACAGCTAGAGACACAACAAGTAAAACTAAAAAACAACCTTCAGAATGGGAAAAGCTATTTTCAGGATATGAATCTAACAAAGGTTTGATCACCAGAATCTACAGAGAACTCAAATTAATCAACAAAAAATAGCAAACAATCTCATCTATCAAAGGGCAAGAGATATGAACAAAAACTTCTCAGAGGAAGACAGACAAATGGCTAAAAACATTTGAAAAAATGCTCATTGTCCCTCAGCATCAGAGAAATGCAAATCAAAACCACCCTGAGATATCACCTAACCCCAGTGATGATAGCCCATATCACAAAGTCTCAAAGTTGCATATGCTGGCATGAATGTGGAGAGAACTTTTACACTGCTGGTGAGACTGCAAACTAATACAACTTTTTTGGAAGGAAGTATGAAGAACCCTCAAAGAACTCAAACTACACCTCCCATTTGATCCTGCAACCCCATTACTGGGCATCTACCCAGAAGAAAAGAATCATTTTACCATAAGGAAAATTTCACTAGATTGTTTATCTCAGCTCAATTTACTATCACCAAAATGTGGAAACAACCTAAATGCCTACCAACCCAAGAATGGAATAACAAGCTGATGTATATGTATAACATGGAATACTACTCAGCCATTAAAAAGATGGAGATTTTACATCCTTTGTATTAACCTGAATGGAGTTGAAATGCATTCTTCTTCATAAAGCATCACAAGAATGGAGAAGCAGGAATCCAATGTACTCAATTTTTTTTGGGGGGGGGGATTCATTGAGGGTACAAGAAACCATGTTACACTGATTGCATTTGTTGGGTAAAGTCCCTCTTACAATCGTGTTTTGCCCTCAAAAGGTGTGGCACACACCAAGAATCACCCCCCTCACTCCTTTCCTCTCTCTGCTCTTCTTTTCCCCACCCCTCCCTCATTCTTTCTCTCTCTGCTCTCCCCTTCCCTCACCCCCACCGGGTCATTAATTGTCATTAATTGTCCTCATATCAAACTTGAGTACATGGGATTCATGCTTCTCCATTCTTGTGATGCTTTACTAAGAATAATGTGTTCCACTTCCATCCAGGTTAATACAAAGGCTGAAAAGTCTCCATTTTTTCAAATAGCTGAATAGTATTCCATAGTGTACATACACCACAGTTTGTTAATGCATTCCTGGGTTGGTGGACATTCAGGCTGTTTCCACATTTTGGCGATTGTAAATTGAGCTGCAATACCCAGCCTAGTGCAAGGGTCCTTGTGATAAAAGGATTTTTTTCCTTCTGGGTAGATGCCCAGTAACGGAATTGCAGGATCAAATGGGAGGTCTGTCTTGAGTTCTTTGAGAGTTCTCCATACTTCCTTCCAAAAAGGTTGTATCAGTTTGCAGTCTCACCAGCACTGTAAAAGTGTTCCCTTCTCTCCACATCCATGCCAGCATCTGCAGTTTTGAGATTTTGTGATGTGGGCCATTCTCAGTGGAGTTAGATGGTATCTGAGGGTGGTTTTGATTTGCATTTCTCTAATAATTACGGATGATGAGTATTTTTTCATGTTTGTTAGCCATTCGTCTGTCTTCTTTAGAGACAGTTCTATTCATGTCTCTTGCCCATTGGTATATGGTATTGTTGGCTTTTTTCATGTGGATTAATTTGAGTTCTCTATAGATGCTAGTTAGCAAGCTATGTCTGATTGAAAATATACAAATATCCTTTCCAATTGGGTAGGTTATCTATTTGCTTTGTTTGTTGTATTCTTAGCTATACAGAAGCTTTTGAGATTAATTAAGTCCCATTTGTTTATTTTTGTTGTTGCAATTGCCATGGCAGTGTTCTTCAGAAAGTCTTTCCCCAGGCCAATATCTTCCAGTGTTTTTCCTATGCTTTCTTTCAGGATTTTTATTGTGTCATGAAAACACATAACTTAAATTTAAGTCCTTTATCCAACTTAAATCCATTTTTGTGAGTGGAGAAAGGTGAAGGTCCAGTTTCAGTCTTTTACATGGGGATATTCAGTTCTCCCAGCACCATTTGTTGAATAGGGAGTCTTTCCCCCAAGGTAAGTTCTTGATTGGCTTATCGAAGATTTAGTTGTTGTAAGATCTTAGGTTCATCTCCTGGTTTTCTATTCAATTCAAAATGTTTATGTCTCTATTTTTGTGCTAGTATCATGCCATCCTGACCACTATGGCTTTGTAGTACAGATTAAAGTCTGTAATGGTGATGCCCCCAGCTTTGTTTTTATTACTAAGAACTGCCTTAGCTATGTGGGGTTTTTTCTGGTTTCATATAAAATGCAGAATCACTTTTTCTAAATCTTGAATGTACGATGTTGGTATCTTAATAGGGATGGCATTAAATAGGTAGATTGCTTGGGGAAGTATAGACATTTTAAAAATGTTGGTTATTTGAGTCATGAGCATGGTATATTCTTCCATTTGTTAATATCTTCTGGTGTTTCCTTTCTTAGAATTTCCTAATTTTCTTTATAGAGGTCCTTCACCTCCTTTGTTAGGTATATACCTAGGTATTTAATTTTCTTTGAAACTATGGTGAAGGGAGTTGTGTCCTTAATTAGCTTCTCATCTTGACAGTTACTGCCGTATGCAAAGGCTACTGACTTGTGGATATTCATTTTATATCCTAAGACATTACTGTATTTTCTCATGACTTCCAAGATTCTTGTGGTTGAGTCTTTGGGGTTCTCTAAGTATAAGATCATGTCGTCAGCAAAGAGGGAGAATTTGATCTCCTCTGCTCTCATTTGGATACCCTTTGTTCCCTTGTCTTGCCTAATTGTATTGGCTAGCACTTCCAGCACTATGTTGAATAGTAATGGTGACAGAGGACAACCTTGTCTGGTTCCAGTTCTAAGAGGAAAAGTTTTCAGTTTTACTCCATTCAGTAAAATATTAGCTGTGC
>CAUYON010112091.1:0-34096 GCA_963573935.1 Arctocebus calabarensis | reverse complement strand
ATCTTTTTTTTTGAGACAGAGCCTCAAGCTGTCACCCTGGATAGAGTGCTGTGGC
Organism: Arctocebus calabarensis; assembly: GCA_963573935.1. Taxonomy (NCBI): domain Eukaryota; kingdom Metazoa; phylum Chordata; class Mammalia; order Primates; family Lorisidae; genus Arctocebus; species Arctocebus calabarensis. The sequence continues at coordinate 34,041 of CAUYON010112091.1, read as the reverse complement.
ATCACAGCTCACAGCAACCTCCAATTCCTGGGCTCAAGCGAGTCTCTTGCCTCTGCCTCCCAAGTAGCTGGGACTACAGGCGCCCGGCCATTTTTTGGTTGTAGCCGTCATTGTTTGGCGGGCCTGGGCTGGATTTGAACCCGCCAGCTCAGGTGTACATGGATGGCGCCTTAGCCTGTTGAGCCACAGGCGCTGAGCCAATGATTCAACTTTTTCAATCAGAAATTTCCCACTTCTCTTTTAAGCTTTTGAATCAGTTTTATCAAAGGGTGTCCCGAAGTTGCAAGGTGAGCTCTTTATCTATTTGTGAGAATTTTAAGCAGCTACCAGGTAAGCAGAATAGAAAGGCAGGAACAAATCGGATTTCGAGGTTGGTGCGGTGCCAAGTCCCAGTTTCCAGGTGCCGTGCTCTTCATCAGACGGCCTCATTGTTTGCTTTGATGGGCTTTTTAATGAGACGTGGTAAACCTTTCAAATTAAAACGTAAATTTATGCTAATATTGATGATGACTGTTTTATGCATTAGCGTACTGTGGTAAGTTTTGCTTACAAGATGTCTTCTGCTGGTTCAGAAGATGGCTAGAGAAGAGACAGTTTCTATATCACAAAAATGTCTTGCTTTTCAATGATACAAATTTAGATTTTGTGGTAAAGAAGCATGCCAGTATGAATGAATCATATGGATCATAAGTGGGCATAGCTTTGGCTGTCGTGGAGTAAAAGTCGTTGTGTTGGTCAGGGAAGGAGGCAATGTTTTCTTGAATAAATTGGTGGCATTTGGAAGCAAGGAGACAGGCTGACCAAAGGGAGGCGATATTGTATCATGCGCTGGTGGTCAATGAACTAGGGATGTGTAGTATGGGTAAGTGTCTGAAAAATGTATTTTCTACTCATTTTTAACTCTATGAGAATGGAGACCTGGCAGGGATGTGGAGGGGGGCAGGCTGTGTTCTGTATCCTGGGTGCTAGCTTAGGGGTGTTTGCTGGGGCCAGTGTTTGCTGATTCAATGCATAAAGGGATGAACCTTGAAGTTTAGGCTGCTGTCATGTGGAAACAGAGGTGTGGGCTTTGCTTTCTACATTGTCAGGGCAAAGGGCAGGAATCTCATGTCAGGAAGAACTTCCTAGAGTCAGAGCTCGCAAAGACTGTTGCTGGCTGCCCAGGGTGGGAGGGAGTTCACATGGAGGATGAACCTAGAAATACTGTCGAGGGCACTCAAAGACGTTTAATGGGTAGTTAAGCCAGATAATTCTAAAAAGCTCTTTATATCCTGAGACCCCATTAGATGTGTGAGCGTCTTCTTTTCCATGACAGTGGGAGAGTCGCAGGAGACAGATTCAGCAATGTGTGAAGTGAGATTGAGATGCTGCCAGCCCATCCTTGGGTATTCCCAATCTCCTGGTGGTGCTGAAATAAAATAGAATTTGGCAAATAACAGATTATAAATCCATACAGTGAAATTCAAGGTCTTTAAACCTTTCATTCAGAGACTATTTGCATGCCCATAAACACTGTAGATACCGGGCGTGTCTTTGTCCTGGAGAGAACAGTGGCGTCTAGCAGAAGAGGGGTCGTGTTGAGCTGAGCGCAGAGCATTTACAGGATGGTATTGACAACCCAGAGTGTCCACTGCGGGAGTGTGGGGTGGGTGGCTGCCCTGGGGATAGCGAGGACAACTTAGGGAAATGCTAGTTGGTGAAACCAGAAAAGCAGTGGGGATCACGTTGGGGTGGACCTTTAACAGTATCTGGCACTGATGTCTGTGTCCAGGGTGACAATGTGGACAGATGTGTGCTACTCCTGGCCAGAAAAGCCCAGGGCTCTGCCAGGCAGGAATGTGGAGTTGATCAAACATGCTGTGATCTTCGACGTGATGTTTGACATTTTGCCATTTTCAGTATTTTGGAGATACAGTTGGAAGTAGTCAACAAGGAAAGATGTCATAGCTAAAAAGACATCTGAGTATTTAAGAATGTCTCCTTGATTTGCTGATTTATACACACATTTGGTTCATTTTGGGGGTCCATTTTCTCTTACAATGAACTCATAGGCATTTGCCGGAGTGCTGTTATTTCTTCTTTGAGATGTCACTTTCTCATTTTTACCCGAACTGTGGCTTACTTTGTCACTGTGATGGCAGTGTTCTCACATGCTGGCTTCACAGTGCAAGATGTCACTTGATGTCACCAAGAGTTGAGAAAAGCTATTTTAAGTGGGGTAGAAAAGGAGTATATTTCTGTATTTACAGGAGTCACTGTATTTTCAAGCAGACCTAAGAAGGATTTCTAAAGAGTTTGGATACTTGTGCGTCTTCTGATATTGGCAAGTCTCAGGATTTTTATTTTATTCTAATGTATTTCATTATAGGTCATTATTAGTGGAACATCATTAGACATTTAATTAACAAATATGATTATGTCTTAAGTTCTTAACATTTTAAAATGCAGATTAGAAAGCCTGAATTTTAGAGGGAGTGGTAGAGGATTTGTGCTTTTATTTTTGGGAGACAATCTCACTCTCTCATCTAGGCTAGAGTGCCATGGCATCCTAGCTCACAACAACTTCTACCTCTTGGGCTCAAGTGGTCCTCTTGCCTCAGCCTCCCAAGAAGCTGGGACTACATACCTGGTTCATTTTTCTATTTTTAGTAGAGATGGAGGTTTCACTCTTGCTTGGGCTAGTCTGAAAATCCTGAGCTCAGGCAATCTACCTGCCTAGGCTTCCCAGAGTCTAGGATTATAGGTTTGAGCCATTGAACCTAGCCAGATTTGTGCATTTAAAACTTTTTTTAAAGTTCTGGGTTTGTAGTTTAGTAAGGCCATAGTTTTGAGGGTCCCCTTTCGTAGCAAAGTAGTGTTTGCATCAGGGAATATAGTTGAGTACCAGTATGAGAGGCTACAGCTAATACTTTAAAAATGTTTCCTTTCACAGTTTTGAATCTAATTGCATTTATTTAAAATTTTGAAAGTTAAAAAAAATTTAAAATCTATAATTCTGATCTCTCTGAATGCCTGGAGAGTAGCCTTTTATTCTTTGAATGGGGCCGTCCCATTTGTGAGTTTAAATTTACAAAACCAGCCCCATGTAAATGATCCACTCCTCTTCTCCTCCGCTCCCCTCCAGCCCTCAGGTTGGGTAACAGTTAGTTGTGGTCTTATGGCCCCAAATATTGGGTTACTTGTAGACCAATTGAAATGTACTTTTAAAAATTATTTTATTTCATTGTTTTAATTGACACATAATTATACACATTTATGGAGTACAGTGTGATACGTAGATGCATGTATATAATGTGGAATGATGGCGTCCACTTAATCAGCGTTATCGGTCATCTCAAACATTTACCATTTCGAGGAACATTAGAAATCTTCTAGCTACTTCAATGTACAGTAAATGACTGTTAGCTATGGTCATACTATGGTGCGTAGAACATTAGAATTTTTTGTGTCCATTAACCAACCTCTCCCTGTTCTTTTCCTTCTCCCTTCTCAGTGTCTCGTATCCATTGTATTCTCTACTTCAGTGAGATCAGCCTTTTTAGTTCTCATAAAGGTGGAGAATATGTGGTATTTAACTTCCTGTTCCTGGCTGATTTGACTTAACATAATATCCTCTAGGCTCATCCATGTTGTTGCAAAGAACAGGATTTCATTCTTTTTTGATGACTGAATGGTATTCTACTGTGTATATGGGCCACATTTATCCTTTCATCTGTTAATGGACACCTAGATTGATTCCATATCTGGGCTGTGGGGAGTATTGTTGCAGTAAACCCAGGAGCGTGGCTGTCTCTTTAGCACACCACTTTCCTTTCCTTTGGGTACATATACTGAGAAGTGAGATTGCTAGATTGTAATGATAGTTCTATTTTTAATTGTTTTGGGAACCTCCATGCTGCTTTCTATAATGTCAATACTAATTTATATTCCTCCCAACAGTGTATAGTTATAGTTTAGGTTGGCATTTCTCTTAATGATTATTGATGTTGAGCATTTTTTCATGTGTTTGTTGCCTTTTTGTCATCTTTTGAAAAATGTCTATTCAGATCATTTTCATTTGCTCACTTTAGAATGGGTTATTTGGAGTTTTTAAAATTTTTTTTTTTTTCTTTTGAGTTGTGTATTTTGCATTACGAGTGCCTTGTTGGATGAATAGTTTGCAAATATTTTTTTCCCATTATTCAGATTTCTTCTTCACTCCATTGATTGTTTTCATTGCTGTGCAGAGCTTTTTAGTTTGAATATAATTACCATTGGTCTATTTTTGCTTTTATTGAGATCTTATCCATAAAGTCTTTGCTCAGGCCATTATCTTGAAATGTTTCCCCATGTGTTTTCTTCTAATAGTTTCATAGTTTCTGGTGGCACATTTAAGTCTTTAATTTTCTAGAGTTGATTTTTGTATATGGTTGAGACATAGGGTTCACTTTTATTTTTTCCTTGATATGGAATAACACTGGATAATGTTTCCAGACTGTTCATTGAAGAAACTATGTGTGTGTTCTTGGTGACTTTGTTTAAAATCATCAGCAGGCTGATTTATTTTTAGGTTCTCTATTCTGTTCCATTGGTCTGTGTGTCTGTTTTCATGCCAGTAACACACTGTTTTGGTTTCTATAGCTTTGTGGTATATTTTGAGATCAGGTAGTGTGACATCTCCAGCTTTCCTTATTTTGCTTGTGGTTGCTTTGGCTGTTTGAGGTCTTCTGTGGTTTCATACAAATTTTAGGATTATTACTTTATTATTTTTTTTTATTTCTGTGAAGAACATCATTGGTGTTTCAATGGCAATTGCATTGAATCCATTGAAGGCTTTGAGTTATATGAAACACACTAAATTTCTTTTAATTTAGAAAGTTAAGCAAAAATATTAACCAGTATTAAAAATGTTTTAAATAAGGTTGAGTGCAGTGGCTCACTCCTGTAATCCTAGCACTCTGGGAGGCCAAGGATGAACTCAGGAATTCAAGACCAGCCTGAGCAAGAGCAAGACCCCATCTCTAAAAAGTAGTGGGGCACTGTGCGGGTGCCAGTAGTCCCAGCTACTAGGGAGGCTGAGGCAAGAGGATCACTTGAGCCCAAGAGTTTGAGGTTGCTGTGAGCTGTGATGCTGCGGCACTATACCAAGGGTGACAGAGTAAGACTCTGTCTTCAAAAAAAAAGTTTTAAATTATGTTATACATCTGGCATATGATTTAAAGAAATGATCTGTGTGTAATTTAGATAACATGTTCAGAAACTGTTTATCATTTTTTATCAGTTTTATTACCCTTGAGTAGAATACTTTTTTTTAAAAGTTTCACCTTATTTTCCTATAAATTTGTAGTTTTTATTGCTTTTTAAAAAAAAATTGTCTTCCAACTGCTCCTTGTTAGAGAATTTCTTGGTATTTCCAGATTTACAGTCTTCAGAGATTCAGCTCCTACTAGCTGGTCTTGAGAGCCAGCTCTGGAATAATCTCCCAGCTGCTCCTGCCCCTTCCCCTGAGGGAAGTAGCCTTTCTGTCCCATGCAGTGAGGCCAAGGGACAGAGGACCCAGACTCATGACTTCTCTATGTTGGTGGACTTGAAAATCATGATTATTCTTTCCAAGAACACATTTTTAAAGTTAGGAAAACATTTCTTTTCTGGGTTTTAGCTTTTGCCTTTGAAAGCTGGGTCCTGCCACAACATGTATGTGTGTGTCTGAAGATAACGCCGTTCACATTTTTGTGTTTATCCATTTTTCCTATTAGGACAGCCTTAACAGTACATTCTTAGTGATTGTTACAGTTTTAGTCGTTTGAATAGGTTCGCAAAAAGATCTGATGACCAAAAGAATATAAATCCACAATTCATGATGCAGCATCATTTTAAAAAGCAAACTTAAATTGTAATTAACATTTTCAGGAAAAGATGCAAAATGGTTTCTGTGCATTGACCCTAGATGATTTCCTCCATAAACTCAGAAACTTGGAAACAGATCTCCAGAGAATAATGGAGAGAAAACTACTTTTTAAACTTTTTGAAAAATTCTACAGGAAATGAGTTTGTTTGCCCTTTTCCTGTGATGCCATGCTGTCTGCATTTTCCTTCTGTTCTTATAATAGGCAGAATGAATAGGAAGGCCACACATTTGCTAATCCTCTTGATAACTTGGTGGTGCTATGCTGGGGAGGTTGAATAATTATGATTAATTGTAAGCCATACTGTGTACATTTCAGAGAGTGGATGGTAATTAAATAAAAGTTAATGATTTTAGCATTGTGCTACTGGTATGCATTTATGATACATAGCTCTATTATTCCTACAAGATATACTGTGTAATTGCACAGATGTCGTTGGGCTCAAATTTCAAGCCATAAAATGGTTTGGGGGCTGCTGCTTCATGAAAATAAGGATTTATACATCTTTGCAATTCACAAACTAGACGTAAGGAAGGTGAAACTGAGAGCTGAGTCAGAAAGAAAGCAGGTGGCCAGTGGGGGATGTGTGTGCACACACGCCAATCAGGAGGCTTTTTTTGATTTATTGTTCACTTTACCATGTTTTTATGTATTTTTACAAAAGTGCAAAAATACATTCACATTCATGCTTTGAAATAACTTGCACATTTGTTGGGTGGTTCTGAGCCTGCTTTTAAATTCAGGGGGAAAAAAGTTTTGTGGGTTAGACATTAAGTAGAAATATTTATTAATATTTTTACTATATTTAGTAGCTTTAATTTGTAGTCATCTGTGTCAGTTTGGGTTTTACATAGCTATGTGAAGAATTATGTATATTAACTTAAAAAGAGATTAATTAAATTGAATTTTTATTAAAGATAAACACTAGCTGGTTCTGCTCATTGGATTGGCTATTGAGGTACTTATCATCTCTTCAGCTGTTTTCCAGACCTGCAATTGCATATAAGTTAGACCCTTGTTTTTTTTCCAGAATGAGAATAATAGTGTCCACCTTGCTGCGTTGCTCTGATGGCTAGCAATAATAGATGTAGTCACCGTGTCCAGAACTGTACACCAGCATTTAGAAGCTTTCTGCTTGAGCTTATAAAACCTCACTGCAGCCCCCTGGAATAGGGATTGTTGTCCCAGTTTTCCAGATACGGAAATTCATTATCAAGGTACACGTGGCTTTGGCCAGATTGCTCGAACGCCCAAGTATCTGAGCTAGAACCATGCATATAGAGGACCCAGCAGGGTGCCCTCACGCAATTATCGCCTGTACTTAACTTTTCTTTTCTCTTGAGACAGAGGAGTCTCACTTTCTCCTGGGTAGAGTGCCTTGGCGTTGTAGCTCGCAGCAACCTCAAACTCTTAGGCTCAAGAGATTCTCTTGCCTCAGCCTCCCATGTAGTTGGAACTACAGGTGCCCGCCATAATGCCCCACTTTTTTTTTTCTTAAATTGAGACAGAGTCTTACTTTGTCTCCCTCAGTAAAGTGCTATGGTATCTGGTATCATAGCTCACAGCAATCTCCGACTCTTAGGCTCAAACGATTCTCCTGCATCAGCCTCCCAAGTAGCTGGTACTATATTCTTTTTTTTTTTTTTTTTTTGAGGACAGGGTCTCCCTCTGGTTCAGGCTGGTCTCCAGCCCATGAGCTGACGCAATCCACTCACCTCGGCCTCCCAGAGTGCTAGGATTATAGACGTGAGCCGCCATGTCTGACCACAATTGTCTGTAGATCCCATAAGGATCATTTTCTAGATCCATAACGAGCATTTGGAAAAAGCGAATGAAGAGCCGGAACCTAATTATTTTTTAAAGCTTTAATTGCATTAGGTTTTAAAAAGAAAAATCACAGTTGTCCTCTCCTGAGGGATAATTTCTTTCTAATAGGAAAAATATTATATATTTAAGGATTTGGGGTTATACTTAGAACAGCATTTGTTTGTTAAAAGTTGTTTTCCTTTTTTTTTGCATTTTAAACACAATTAGAATTCTTGGAATATACATACAGTTAAATACATTTCTGTACACCGTATGATAGATGTGTACCCTATTTGAACTACTTTGTTTTAAATGCAACAAGTTTATTTCTTATTTTTATGCACATGGATTAAAATAAATTTATCAGATTTTAGTGCCCCCCCTTCCCCCCCATTTCATTGTGTATGGACCTCAGGCATAGAAGGTTTGTCCAAGGTCCAGATTTTCCCCTAGATCTTCTGTAATTTTATTCTGGTTTGCTTTGTGAGAAGTCTAGAAGGAAGGAATTTTAAAAATGGTATTAATCTTGTGATTTGCCAAGTTAATTTTTCTGGTCATTATTGAAAGTAAATGTGAAAAGGCATCAGAGAAACCTGAAATTCCCCCCCCACCTCCCCGTATCTCTGGTCCTGCCTTCCTGGGTTCATGGGCAGTCGGCGTGCCTTTCACGACGGTTTGGTTTTTCATCTGCTCTGCCTTCCAGTTCTGCTCAGAGAATCCTTGGCTAGGTACTGGGTCTACTAAGAGTTACGCTTTCTTGTAAAATGTTTTGTATTTCCAGGAGAGTTTCAAATTTAGACTAACTTACTTCTTTCTCATTTTTTAGTTTGAGGGTTACAGTTATTTAAGAGAAAACTAAATTAGTGGTTAGGCGAGGTTATGTTTCTTAAACGTCTTACTAAAGGTAGAAAATTGTGATGGAAAACATTTATTCACGTGTGGATTACCTTATGTTGCAGAAGTAACTGGTAAACACACAATACCCTTGAAAGCTGTAATTAATTTTATCAGCCACTACAGATTCTCCCTTTATGCAAGTGCTGAAGCGTTAATAAATACAAGAATAAACTGGCCTTTACTCTCCCTAACTCCAGGTGCGTGATTTTCTTCCATTTTTGGAAACTGAGTTTGGCCAGTATCACGAACGTAGACCAAATACAGCTCTCCTACATTGTTCAAGGACTGGAATATTTTTGGCAAGTAGATCTTTTTAAAAATGAAAAGAAGGCCCCACTTTTTCTGTCATTGCAGGAATGTATTTTCCTGGGTGCTGCTTACTTTCTAAAATAATTATGAGTTGAAAATTTCCAAATTTGCCATCAATGCATATAGACCCACATGCCTGCCTAGTCAGGTGCTTAGTCAGAATTTGCAGATATAAGCAAGTCTTGTGTATTTTCAGTAATCGAAAGGTCTAGGTACTTTTTATAACTGTTCTGTTGGGCACTACTCTGTATAAACCTTAGAGTATACTTACTAGGCAATCATACCTACAAAGTCTTCAACAGTTGCATCAAACTGTACTGAATGATTATGAAGAAATAAAACAAAAAGCTGACAACAACATTATCAAAATGTATGTGCCTCCTGACATGTCTAGCATGTTCTAGGGACACCTGAGTTTGACCATCACACTGGTTCCTGGAAATTTTCCTCATACTCATTTGTTTGTACAAATAGGCTTCCCCCCACTTTCTTTGAAGGTTAACACAGAGAGAGCCACATGCAACACTTTTTGGATTATTTGACCATCTGCCTAATGGATGGATCTAAGGCTAAATCTCTTTTAGTATTATTTGTATCACAGTTCAGTTGTTTGAGGAGTTTTCTGTTCCCATGATGCCTAATTTTTTTTTTTTTTTTGAGACAGATTCTCACTGTGTCGCCCTTGGTAGAGTTCTGTGGTGTCACACCTCACAGCAACCTCCAATTCTTGGACTCAAGCAATTATCTTGAGTATCCCAAGTAGCTGGGACTACAGGCGCCCGCCACAATGCTCGGCTATTTTTTTTTTTTTTTTTTTGTAGTTGTCATTGTTGTTTGGCAGGCCCAGGCTGGCCTTGAACCCACCAGCTTTGGTGTATGTGGCTGGCGCACTAGCCACTGAGCTACAGGTGTCCAGTGCCTGACTAATTTTTGATGAGTACTGTCCCTTTTCAATTGTTTTTTGAATAGCAATATAATATTGTGAACAATTTCTGCTTTTATGTATCAGAGCATTTCTTATGATAAGGGGGCAATAATAGTAGTTGGAACTGTGGCTTTCTATCAAGAGCAGGCAGTAACTTTCACATTACCTGGATGGTTTACTAGGTACCTGGATTATTGATTGGAATTTCAGGATAGTTTAATCGACTCATCTTTCTCACCACATGTGCTAGCTAATATATTTAATACAACTTCTAATTGTTGCCAATGGAATGTACATTGGAAAGTTACAGGAATATACTACCTATAGACTATAGATGTTAGTGAATCTGTCATGAATAATCAGAGCTTCATTAAAAGGATGCTTTGGTAGAGAACTCTGAGCTTGGAAACAACTGTCAGTCTCCACATTTATAGAATTCAAGTTTTGGTATGTTACTACTACATATACACTTCAATTTTTTTTTTGGCAAAAGATGAGGTCTCACTCTGTTACTGTGGCTGATTGCAGTGGTGTCATTATAGTTCACTGTAGTCTTGAACTTGTGGGCTCAACTGATCTTCTAGCCTCAGCCTCCCAAGTAGCTAAAACTGCAGGTGCATGCTGCCTTGACTGGTTAATTCTTTAAAAAATTTCTTTAGAAATGGGGTCTTATTGGGCCGGGCGCTGTGGCTCACACCTGTAATCCCAGCAGGTCCAAGGCCGAGGCCGGTGGATTGCCTAAGCCAGAGTGAGACCGTGTCCCTAAAAATATCTGGGTGTTGTCGTGGGGGCCTGTAGTCCTAGATACTTGGGAGGCTGAAGCAAGAGAATGACTAAAGCCCAAGAGTTTGAGGTTGCTATGAGCTATAACACCATGGCATGCTGTTAATCCCAGCAGGTCCAAGGCCGAGGCCGGTGGATTGCCTAAGCCAGAGTGAGACCGTGTCTCTAAAAATAGCTGGGTGTTGTCGTGGGGGCCTGTAGTCCTAGATACTTGGGAGGCTGAAGCAAGAGAATGACTAAAGCCCGAGAATTTGAGGTTGCTATGAGCTATAACACCATGGCATGCTGTCAAGGGTGACAAAGTGAGGCTCTGTCTCAAGAGGGGCAGAGGGGGTCAAGTGTCTTACTACATTGTCCAGGCTGGCCTTGAACTCCTGGGCTCAAGTGATCCTCTTTCCTTGGCCTCTCGGAGTCCTGGGATTACAGGTGTGAGCCACCACACACCCAGTCTAGTTTTTAATGTTTTTGATCTATAGTTGGTTGAGTCCACAAATTTGTAAACCCATGGATTCCCGTAGAGGATTTTAGGATTTTTGGGGGGGTGGGGTGGGGTCCTTTTAAATGATGGAAAAGACAATGATTTCCATCTTTGCCAGTTTTCGTATTATCTCTTACACTATATATATCTTGTCAAAAGCTGGGCTTGGAGGTAGTAGTAGGGAAGGACCCCTGGAGGAATAGTGGGAAGAGACTAGTGGGTGTCTGTAAGTATATTTTAATTCTAAAGGGTTTTAGTGGCATAGGATTCACAAGAGCTTGAAGCCCTCTTTCTGGTCTCTGTGGTCATCTGTGCTGGGCCCTTGTGGCATTGAGAGCCTCACGACACGTCGTTCCGAGGAAGAGTTTGGCTAGCAGCCCATGAGGCGGTGAGACTCTCACTCGAGAACAGGTGTATAATATGAAGACATGGTCCAGGGTGAGCATGTAGGGCACTTAACTAAATAATCGGTATGAATTTCAAGAGGACATCAGAACTTTAAAACCACGTGTGGGGAGTCTGTGGCACTCACGAAGCCTGTCCTGCTCTATCTCTGAAATAAATGAAAGAAAAGCACCCTAACTGTGTCTCACTGAGCTTCGGTTCTTGGTTCTAGTGTGCGAGATCTGAGTGGGGTGGGAGTCAATGCTAATCATTCCAGGTCTTTGAATCGGAGTTTCCCCTGCTGGTTGACCTCTGGCCTTCTTCCCACAGACTGCAGACTGAGGAGCCTGTCCAGGGCCACCAATGGACGTGGACTTTTACTTCCCTGTTCTCAACACATTTGCAATAGAAAAAGGATTGTGCAGACTGCTACCATGCAGGATGACTGTCATTTAGAATTTGTGTGTATAAAACACGGAATATCCCTTTTTTGTTGTTGTTCAGAGACAGAGTCTCACTATGTCACCTTCGGTACAGTGCTATGGCATCACAGCTCACAGCAACCTCCAGCTCTTGGGCTTAGGCGATTCTCTTGCCTCAGCCTCCCGAGTACTTGGGATGCTACAACACCTGGCTGTTTTTTTTGTTGCAGTTTGGCTGCGGTCGGATTCGCCACAGGCGCTGCCCCTTAGAATATCCCTTTTCTTTCTTTTACTCTCCAGTCACTCTATTTTCCTTCTTTCTATCTGAGGAAGTTATTTAAGATTCCTCTTACTGCTATACATTAAGAATTTCTATTGCTGGCCCCAAACCCAGAGTTCGAGCCTCGTCTTGAGAATACTGTCCCCTTTTTGTTTCTGCTATGACTATGAAATGCTGCTGTTCTTAGTGCATCTGTGTGTACCCTGGAGGGCTGCTTGCCATACACATTGCATGTGTTGTGTGACTGAAGCAAAATGCTGGAATTGTTTATGGGTTTTAATGTAACTTGCTTAATGACTCATTGGGTGGGGTAGGGAGAAGCTCTGTCGCTTTGGAAATCTATAAACTGGAGCAAACTTGCTACTATTCCAGCGACTTAGATGTACCCCCAGAGATTAAGATTTGTGCTAAAACATATTTCTCAACTTTGCCTCTCACCTGAAAAATAATACATCTATCCACAAATCTGGACAGTTCTTTATGTGCCTCCGCTGTGTTAGGGCTGTCTTACTGATAATCTTTTATAGAAACATAATTTCTCTTCCTCCCAAGTTTCAAGAAAAAGCCAATCAACCCACCAACCAAAAGGAATCCTGTACAATCAGGCTCTCACAAGGGTGTCCAACCTGCAGCCTTTGGGTTCTGTAAAGACTTTTTTTGTTTATCTGTGGTGTTGGATGTCACCAAAAGTATGCATGGACTATTCTTTTTTTGTTGTTGTTTGTTTATTTGCCAATTGCCTTTCATTGGGGTTTGTGCAGATAATGTGTGGCCTAAAGCAACTTTTATTTTTCCAGTGTACAGCAGAGAAAAAAAAATGTTGGCCACCCCTGCTCAAAAACATGATAACTTGATAAAGGGAATTGGATCAGGCATGATTTTCTGCTCTCCTCTGGTCTCCTGTTTCTCCTTCTCTTGGTGACTCTGCCTAACTTGGAGGCACCCAGACTCTCAAGCTGGCCTTCCACCTGCACTTCTATGTCTGTCTACCTACCTACCTAAGACATAATACCTGCATTGGTTGTCTGACTAGATAGATCTTGATGACTCTCGTTGAAGCATATTTCGTTTGGGACCCCTTTTTGTGGAATGAATGAATGAATTAACATCTTTGTTAAGATTTTAAGGTAGCAGGTTTTGGGAAAAAACTAGGTGGTTTTTGAATTCCTGAAAGCATTGGGGAATGTCAAGACACCTTTGACTGTTACCACCTTCCTCCAGGGTTTGGTGACAGGGGAGTTGGCTCCAACATTGGGGAGTTTTCACTGTGTAACATGCACCTTGGTTGTTGTCAGGGCAGTGGCCTAAACCAACCTAACTTTTGCCTGCCTTTCTGTCTTCCTAGTGAGTGCCACATGCACAGTTTATGTTGTCTGTTGTGTGTACCTTTCCCCCTCATTTTAGTTCTTTTCTTACTTCCTGTCTCCTCTCCCCTTCTACTCCTATCTGATATGCTGGGATGGATGTCACACCCTCACATACTATTACACGTTTCTGGTTGTCCTAAAGAAGTGAATTGTTGGAATCCCTCCTCTTTGCTAAGTGCTTTGATAATTGAGGTTCTGTTGTGTGTTTTGAACGCTGGGAACACTTCTCACACATAGAGTGAAATACTCCAACCTGAACTAGGCATCTCCTAATGTGTTCCTGGACTGTTTTCCTTTTGCATTTGGAGGGAGTTAGGCTGAAGGGACAATCTTTGCAGATTAAACCCAGACACATTAATATTGACCTTGGGAAAAGAGTATTAACCCCGGGGCTCTTGGAATGTGTCAAGTCTTCTCTGCCAAAGGCAGAATGCCATCAGGGATAGAGATGAGGTCTTAAGGGAAACTAGGATGCAACTTTATGAACGCCGTAGCTGCGAAGCTCTAGGCAGGTGGTCCTTTCTAATTTAAACTTGCGGCCCACCAAGGCTCCATTGCTGTATTCTGGGACATTTTGACAACCTGCCAGCAAAGAGTAATTTTCTAAACACAACATTAATTTTTCCGATACACTCTCTCAGGTCCTGTATACTCTGCTTAGTTTTGATAGCCCTTTGCTGCTTTGGTACTTGACTATGCTTTCTTCTTTCCCATTAATCTCTCTCAACAAAACTATCGCTGCAAGGAACAGAACATAGGCAATCACATTTGGAAATTGTAAAACCACAGCACTCTTCTTTGTCAACTGGAGTTCTTAACTATATCTAACAATTTTTTAAGTACTGGTATTTTGGATGTGTATTTTTACATTTTTTGACAATTTTTACAATTTTGCTTTTAGTCCAGAGTTCAGTAGAGAAGGTATTTACTCTATTGATATATTATATATAATACATCAATAAACTTGATCAAGTTTTACTGCCTATACACCCGTGTAACTGCCACCCTGAGACAGGACATTTGCAGTGCCGGGAAAGCTCACTTGCGGCCTTCCCAGTCGATACCCACCCACTGTTTTGATTTATCACTCTGGATTCGTGTTTTGCGCTCTTGAACTTCACAGGTACGGAGCCACACGTTATACATTCTGTTGTTGCTGGTTTATTTGCTCCCTGTCTGTGAGATTCTTCTGTGTTGTTAATTGTGTCACCTGAAGGTTAGGGTTCATGAATTTGGAAAGAAGAGCTGCAGCTGGGGCGGGGGCCGGGGGCGGATTTCTGACGGGCTGGGGAGAAAGCCCTGGGCTGAACCCGGAACCGGCCTTGGGAACAGGTGACGATGCTGCGGGGGCGTGGCCGAGTGCGCGCCTTTACAAGCTGTGGGAGGAGCCCTGTAGTTTTCAAAGGAGAAACGTGCGCGTGCGCAGTTAAGCCTCAGGCTGCTTTCTAGGTCACTGCCGTCCAGAGGTGAAGCAGAGGGCGCAGAACCCCTCACTGACCGCCGAGAACCCTCCCGCGGGCAGCGGCCTCTTTTCGGGAAGGTGCCAAAATTGCAGCAGGGGGGCCGGGCAGTAGGTGGTTGATTGCAATCGGAGGCGGGTCAGTCTGATGGCCCTGGAAGGGACAGGGAATACAAAGGGTGGTGACCTCCCATCCTGTCCTGGCAGGGATTTCAGTTCTAAGGTTTCTCTGGGGTCCCTTTGGCCAAGAGGGGATCCGTTCCATTGGTTGGTGGGCTTAGGATTTCATTTTTATTTCTCGGTCACAATAATAGTCCTTTTGTTTGTTTTTGTTTTTGGAGACAAGGACTCACTTGATGCCCTGGGTAGAGCTCACAGCAACCTCAAACTCAGGCTCAAGCCATTCTTTTGCTTCAGCCTCCCTAGTAGCTGGGACTACAGGTGCCCACCACAACGCCTGGCTTTTTTTTAATTAATTAATTTATTTTTTAAATCATAGCTGTGTACATTAATGCAATCATGGGGTATAATAATGTGCTGGTTTTATATACAATTTGAAATATTTTCATCAAACTGGTTAACATAGTCTTCATGGCATTTTCTTATTGTGTTAAGACATTTATATTCTGCATTCAGTAAGTTTCACCTGTACCCTTCTAAGATGCACTGTAGGTGTGGCCCCACCAATTACCCTCCCTCCACCCATTATCCTCCTCTCCCCCACCTTCCCTTGCTCCTTTCCCCATATTCTTAACTTTAATTGGGTTATAGCTTTCATATGAAAGCTATAAATTAGTTTCATAGTAGGGCTGAGTATATTGGGTACTTTTTCCTCCATTCTTGAGATACTTTGCTAAGAGGAATATGTTCCAGCTCCATCCTTGTAAGCATGAAAGAAGTAAAGTCTCCATCTTTCTTTCAGGCTGCATAATATTCCATAGTGTACATATACCACAATTTATTAATCCATTCATGGGTTGAGGGGCACTTGGGCTTCTTCCATGACTTAGCAATTATGAATTGGGCTGCAATAAACATTCTGGTACAAATATCTTCATTATAATGTGGTTTTTGGTCTTCTATATGTATACCTAGTAGAAGAATTGTAGGATCAAATGGCAGGTATATTTTTAGATGTCTAAGTATTGTCCAAACATCTTTCCAAAAGGAATATAGTAGTTTGCATTCCCACCAGCAATGTAGAAGTGTTCCCTTTTCTCCACATCCACACCAGCATCTCTGGTTTTGGGATTTTGTGATGTGGGCTAATCTTACTGGAGTTAGATGATATCTCAAAGTAGTTTTTTTTTTTTTAAAGACAGAGCCTCAAGCTGTCACCCTGGGTAGAGTGCTGTGGCATCACAGCTCACAGCAGCCTCCAATTCTTGGGCTCAAATGAGTCTCCTGCCTCTGCCTCCCAAGTAGCTGGGACTACAAGCACCCGCCACAACACCCAGCCATTTTTTGGTTGCAGCCACCATTGTTGTTTGGCGGGCTCGGACTGGATTCGAACCCGCCAGCTCGGGTGTACGTGGCTGACGCCTTAGCCTGTTGAGCCACAGGCACTGAGCCTCAAAGTACTGTTGATTTGTATTTCTCTGATGATTAAGGCTAACACCTGGCTATTTTTAGAGCCAGGGTCTTGTGTTTGCTCAGGCTAGTCTCCAACTCCTGAGCTCAAGCAATCCACCCACCTCTGCCTCCCAGAGTGCTAGGACTACACTGGACCTAATAGTCTGTTTTGTATAGAATTCTATTGTATGATTTTTTACCACAGCCTTTTTTTGTGTGTGTGCAGTTTTTGCAGTTTTTGGCTGGGGCTGGGTTTGAACCCGCCACTTCCTATATATGAGGCCAGCACCCTACTCCTTGAGCCACAGGCACCACCCATACCACAGCCTTTTTAAAAGTTAATTCATTCTAGTGCTGATGGAAATGTGTAGCATCCCTAATGAATTTGACACCCAGCATGAATCTTTTTTACAACACTCTACTTACTATACAACAAAATTATTTCATTAAAAATGATGCCATGGTACACACAGTAATAATCACAAAAGGAAATTCAGTGACTGTTGTTTTATCAGTGAATTGCCAATATTTAATTATGTCAGGTAAAGGCCAGGTATGGTGGCTCTTGCTTGTAATCCTAACACTCTGGGAGGCTAGGATGGGTGGATTGTTTGAGCTCAGGAGTTCAAGACCAGCCTGAGCAAGAACAAGACCCTATCTCTACTAAAATTAGAAGAATGGCTGGGCATTTTGGTGGGTGCCTGTAGTACTACCTACAGAGGAGGCTGAGGCAGGAGGATTGCTTGAACCTGGGAGTTTGAGGTTGCTGTGAGCTAGGCTGATGCTATGGCACTCAAACCAGGGCAACAGAGCAAGATTCTCATAAAAAGTTATGTCAGTTAAAAAATAAATATTACAATACAAAGGAGGTAAAAAGAAATGGATTAATAGTCTCTAATTTTTTTGAAAAATGTGTACCCATATATTTTTTTTTTTCCCCTCGAAGACCTTGACTGGAAGAAAGATGTATAGTCATATATTGTTCTGTCACAGTAATGAATAACAATGCTGCACTTTCTGTTTTGAGCCGCCTACAGATTTATCAGTGACTTTGTCAGAATTTATCTCTGCCATATATTCATGTTCAGTAGACAGTATAGCCAGATTTGTCAATCTCTCTTTTGTTTATAGTTTGAAAGATGCTGCTGCCTTTTTTCATAATTTTGATTTTGAAAAATTTCTTTCACATAAAGGACCAAACTACACAAGTAAGTAGTTACAAAAAGTCTTACACAAAAAGATAACTTTTCAGAGGCTCATAAAAGTTGCATTTCACAATAAATCCCAGGAGTTGGAGTATTTTTGTTCCTTGGGGAGTTATTCTAGTTGAGTTTCCAATGATGTTCCTATAGTTGAAAAATTTTAGGCACGAGTTAAAAAGTCCAGGGGCCTGCATGGCAGGACAAAGTGGATCTAGGACGTATTTCTTCATTGTTGTAGTCCTTTTCAGTCACTTTTAAGTGATATTTAGCAAATTTCAAATCTACTGTAAAACTGAAGGATTACGTGACACCACAGGGATTGGGGAAACATGCTGTGCCTGGCAAGCTGGAATGACGGTGAACTCCGAGGAACGAACTTGAAATGAATGTGTATAGCTGAGTTCCTGTGGGGTGGGCAGTTCTATAACTGGAATTTACTGAATTAATGTCTGTGTGGAAGGCAACGTTTGCTAAAGGATATATTGTCATGTAGATGTTATCTAACAAAATGCTAATTGAAATTTTAAACTGAAATTAAAACTGGACAATAGCCTTAAGAAGTGTTTATAACTCAGACCAATACAGGATTATTTGGGGGAAGAGTCTTCCATGAACATGCAATCATAATAAAAAGGAGACTCAGTTTTGGTCTTCTTGAAAACATTGTTTTCAGATTTTCCTTAGTCTGTCCCTTTACCTGGTCCCAATAACCTTAGTCCTTCGTTTGCTCTCCTGTTCTGAATAGCTCTCCTTAAATATCCTCGTACAAGTTGACTGGTGGATGGATAGCTCCATTTTTTGCATCTTTTCCAACTCTGGATGCTGCAGATTTTTTTCATTTTATACATTCTGCATATTTC
This sequence comes from Arctocebus calabarensis, assembly GCA_963573935.1. Classification (NCBI taxonomy): domain Eukaryota; kingdom Metazoa; phylum Chordata; class Mammalia; order Primates; family Lorisidae; genus Arctocebus; species Arctocebus calabarensis. The sequence continues at coordinate 15,412 of CAUYON010112091.1, read as the reverse complement.
TGTAAATAATCCTTTTTTCTTCATCCCCAAACTTTATACCTTTTGATCGTTTTTTAATGCCTTAGTCTATTGACATGACTTGGGTCTAAGCACAGTGTTGAATAACAGTCATGATCTTGCCTGTGGCTTTGTCTTATTCATGAACCCTGAGGAAAGTGTTCCTTCTCTCACCTTTTTGTAGATACTATGTGTCAGATTAAAGAAGTTCCACAAAGCCCTTCTACTAAAAAATAAAAGTTATGCTATAGTAAAGTTAAAATGTATTTTTTGTCTTTTGTTTTGAGACAAACTTTGTTGCCCTGGGTAGAGGTAGCAACCTCCAACTCTTGGGCTCAAGTGATCCTCTTGCCTCAGCCTCCCAAGCAGCTGAGACTACAGGTGCCTGCCACAATGCCCAGCTATTTTTAGAGGCAGGGTCTTGCTTGTGCTCAGGTTGCTTTTGAACTCCTGAGCTCAAGCATTCTACTGGCTTGGCCTCCCAGAGTGCTAGGATTCCAGGTATGAGCCACCACACCTGGCTTAAAATGTGGTTTCATGACCATGTGACAATGGAAAGAATGAGTTTCTTTTGTCTTGTGGATCTCAGCTTGACTTTTGGCCTTATGATCTGTCATTTTGATTTCTGGACTTGTGAATTAGAAATGTGATATCACAGAAGGTTATTAAAATTAAGTAAAATGAGATAATCTATGCAAAGTGCTTCTTGCATGTATGCCAAGCGTATGCATATATACATAGACAATAGAGAGTGAAATAGTCTATATCCTTTAGTTGGCTGTTTGCTCCTGACATTAATTTGAAGAGAGAGGATCATTAAGTAAACTTTCAAAGTTAAATTTTATGTAGACTTAGTTCATACAAATTCTTGAATATAATCTTCTAGTCTGAGTTGTCTCTTAAGGGAATCAGGGGTTGGTTTTTTAGTTCCATGCCGACAGTCTGGATCTCAATCCCTATCCTTTCATAATCTCATAATGAGTGGCAGTGCACTGGTCATAAACATTTTATTGATTTGAAGTCCAGTGATTTGATCATTTTGTGAGGTAGAGTGGGTGATGGGTTCCGATCTGACCGAGGTGAAGGTTAGCTATCATTTATCTAACTCAGGTGTGCACTGAGACCCAGGTGTCTGGCCTGGGATAAGATGCTGTTTTAGCATTCAGGGCAGGAGTAGGTGACAGAGATGATAGTTCTGAGCCATGTGTATGCTAAGAGTTACGTTGGGAATATAGCCCTGGTAACAGAAATAGAGGAGCATGTGGCTTTTGTTTTGTTTGGAGGAGTGTGGGAGAGGGGTGATAGTGGTGGTGAGTGGGAAAGGCTTTCCAGCCAGGTCTTTGTGTTGATTGAGTCAGGTTAGCTGGGAGCAGGGATATTCCTGGCATAGGCTGAGTGTTTTGGTATTAGTAATTCTCAGTTGGGGTGCGGTTCTGGACCACAGGGGCAAGGTGTACCAGGGTTGGATCAGTAAGCAGGGTGTATCCTAGAAGTTTGTCTGGTGTGTTTTCCAACCTAATTTTTATATCATGGGACACTTTAACCTGTAGTTAAACCTTCACAGCCCATTTAAATTATGAAGATAAAAAAAAAAAAGAATATACTTACTGTGCTTTGAAAGTCTTTTGAAAATAATTTAATTAATGATCTTTAAAAAATTCTGAGGCACACCTAAGCTCCTCTCATGGCATAGCAGTTGGAAATCACTGGTCTACACTATACCGCAGGGCTTTTGGTGCTGGGCACACTGCAGGGTGTTTAGATTTGTAATTTAGATCATTAAGCCAGTAGCCTTGTCCCCTACGTGAGAAGCTGTTTGTAACCATCAACTGTTGGTGAGGTGACCCCCCTTCCACCTACTGATGGCTCTTGACCCCTGCCCTTGGTTTTCACAATTTTCAAATATAATGGCTGATGAGGTACAACCAAGTTTATTCCTGAAGCCCTGGTGTAAACGAAAGCAGGCCTGATAATAATTCAGTTCAATAAATGTTTTGGAGAAAGGAACCTCATTTACTGATATTCTCTTCTCCCTTGCTTCTTAAAACTACTTTTTTCCATTGTCATATTATCAGAAAAGTGCTCTGAAAACCTACAGTGTTGCATACGTGGAATGTTTCATTTATTTTTACTTTCAAATCCTAAAACATGTTATTGTAGACTGGATGATTCCTCCTAATAAAACTAAAAGTTTAACTTCAGACTAACATCTGGTGCCAATTCTATGCTGTATTTTATTTATATTTAAAATTCCACTTTCCCTATGTTTACAATATCTTACTTATAATCTTGTCTTTTGCTCATTTTAGCAGGCATTATTTATGAAGCCTTGTTTTTATTTTGTGGAAACTGAAGAGATTTCCTTCTGGTTCGATAGAACATACTAGAATTTCTTCTCTCCTTCCTTGTCTTAAGTAAATTATCTGAGTATGTGCATAGTTACATATTTTCTGCAGTTCTTAGCTGGAGGATTTCTTTTTAACTCATAGACATTTATGGGTAATAGTTGTTACTTGAGAAGTCATTTTTAAAGTAGGTAACTATATTTGAGGTTTCAAGGAAAAATGGATCCAAAGGGTAGTGGCTTGATTGGTTCATACAGGGTCTTCCAGAAAGTCACAACTTTTGAGAATCATAACTAAACATACGAAGAATAATTGACACCCAGTGACCAAAATTAGAATCATCTTTTTTTTCAAGAGCAAACATTTAAGACTTAACGGCTTCCTGAAAGTGCCGCCAACTCTGTTGCGTCCGGAGACAGCGATGGGAAAGGCTTGCTTTTTGCTCCCACACCGAGATCCTTGGTCATTGCCTCTTCTGACCCACAGGCGTGTATCCCCTACCCCAATTTCATTTTCCCTCCCCACAGAAAAGTAGAAGAATTCCAAGACTTGTGTTTCCTCGGGAATCATGTTTTAAATGATGGTAAAGTGAAAATTATTTTTCTAAACAAGATATTGGTCCAGGTAAAACTTACAGAGGATAATTGGAAACCAAAAAAATTTATTCCAATATATAAATATATATGTCACTGTTATTTTATTTTGTTTTTGTAGAGACAGAGTCTCACTTTATCGCCCTCGGTAGAGTGCCGTGGCGTTACACAGCTCATAGCAACCTCCAACTCCTGGGCTTAGGCGATTCTCTTGCCTCAGCCTCCCGAGTAGCTGGGACTACAGGCGCCCGCCTCAGTGCCTGGCTATTTTTCTGTTTGGCTATTTTTTCTGTTTTGCAGGTGGATTTGAACCCACCACCTTCTGTATATGGGGCCGTGCCCTAGTTGATGAGCCACAGGTGCCACCCGTCAATGTTATTTTATTGACTGACTGATTGTGATAGGGCCCACTCTGTTGGCCCAGGCTGGAGTGCCGTGGTCTCATCACAGCTCACTATAACCTCACATGCCTAGACTCAAGTGATCCTCCTTCCTCAGCCTCCCAAGCAGCTGTGACTATAGGCATACACCACCAGGCTGGGCTAATTTTTCTATTTTTGTGTTATGTTGTTCAGGCTCGTCTTGAACTGTTGGCCTCAAGCGATCCCCTTGCCTCAGCCTTCCAGAGTAGTAGGATTACAGGCATGAGCCACTGTGCCTGGCCTTAATGTTATATTTTATATAAAGAAGAACTTAAAAAAAAATCATTAACCACTAGCGGTACTAGAGGATGTATATTGTAGAGGCCGTACAGTTACGCCCCTTATGTTGGGGACTCTAAGCAGCCTTTGCCACCCTTGTTCCGTTAGTCCCACAAATCTAGTGTGGCTGAGAACACCACCAAATCCTTCCCAGCTGTTCCTATTCTAACGTATTCTCCATTATGTCTGTTAGCTATTCACTTTTTCATTGCTCCAACTTAACACCCCAGCACCTTTTCCTGGACCATTCTGTTAGGAAACGCTAAGAGACTTCTGGGGTTTTCAATGTTTTTTTGGATAGAGCAGATTGTTGGAATGCCTTAGGCTCTGGGTGTGTAAAATCTTCCCTCCTGTACTTAAACTCTACAGCTGGGAGCAATTTCTTATTATGTGCCTAAAGCTAGTTAAATCCCTACTCTCCCCAGCAGTCTCTTTCCAGATTTATTTAAGATTTAGATAATATATTAGGAATTGGTGGTGCAAGCTTCTGCTGCTTGCTGAGATGCTACTAAGAAATTCACCCCTCTTTGTCATCCTCCCAGCTCCTAGGATGGATGGGGTCAGGCACTGCGGTGTGTGCTGACATTTTCTACAAGGTATGGAACATTTGTGCATTTTGGAATATCAGGAGAGTTCATACGCAATCATATTCAACTAAGTAAGCACATTTTCTATCAAAAGGGAGGGAGGGTAAAAATTCATATTGGATGACAATTTCTTACAAAATTGAATGCTCCCAAGGTTATCTACACAGATAGGCCGAATCTCACCTGATTTGTTGTGACTCTGTTGAATTTAACTTGTGTTCGAGCTAAGGAACAAAAGCCAATAATTTGAACTAACTTTGCTTCCTAAAGGGTGATGTGGTATTCACTTCCAATTGTTTTAAGAGTTTGTATGCACCACAAGGGTAAAATTAAATTTTTATCCTCATCATTTATTTGGCATTTGAGGCAAGAATAGGAAAAAGAAGGCCAGGGGAATTCTAGTATATAAACTGAGACAGAATGGGTTTTTAACCTAAACAATGAACTTGTTGTATTTGAAATAACTGAATGAAAAATAAAATTTTACTTTGTGTCTGTTTCAAAGAGAAAACTTTATTTCACTTCAGCATACATAAACTTTATTCTTTTTACTAGAAGGTAATTTAAGTAAGGTACCAAACATCCCACTTCCTTGAAATACTTTTCACAGGAAGGGCAGAAAAGAATCCCTGTAATTGACCACCAGAATGCTATTCCATATGAAGATAAACAAGAAAATGCAGTGATGGGTGGTGCTGTGGCTCAGTGGTTTGGGCGCTGGCCCCATATACTGAGGGTGGCAGGGTTGAACCCGGCCCCAGACAGCTAAAACAGCAGTGGCAACTGCAACAAAAAATAGCCAAGCGTTGTGGCCGGCATTGAGGCTGAGGCAGGAGAATCGCTTAAACCCAAGAGTTGGAGGTTGCTGTGAGCTGTGGTGCTACCGCACTCTACCGAGGGCGACAAAAAGAGACTCTGTCTCAAAAGAAAAAGAAAAAAAGGTGAGATCAACTTAGAATTTAAACAAATTGGTGGCATTGGGTCCTGTAAGATGCTTTATGGGATGTTGTAATATTTTGTAAAATTTTCATAGCCGACTTAACAAGTTCTAGTTGTAAGCAAGGAAAAAAATTTTTTTTTTGAGACAGAGTCTCTGTCTTCCTGGGTAGAGTGCTGTGGTGTCATCATAGCTCACAGCATCCAATCCTCTTGCCTCAGCTTCCTACGCAGCTGGAACTACAGGCGCTGGCCCAAATACTCAGCTAGTTTTTATTTTAGTAGAAACGGGGTCTCATTCTTGCTCAGGCTGGTCTTGAACTCTTGAGCTAAAGTGATCCACCTGACTTGCCTTAGTCTCCCAGACTGCTAGGGTTACAGGTGCTGTGCCTGGCCTGGCCACAAAACCTCTTTTATTCTTAGGTTTCCAAAGAATTAAAAAACAAAATAAAACCTTGAATGAACACTCAATAAATATACTTCATCCATTTGTAAATATTTTGCAATGGAAATTTTTATCATATAAAGTTTACTATTTTCAGCTTATTAACCTTTGCTATGCTGTTAGACAAATATCTCTTCCTCCTCTCTCCTTCATCCATCTCCAACGAATAAGTTAAAATCCAACCAGAGGCTAATTTGACTTCTTTAAAATGACAGCGGAAGAATGTAGATAAGGTTTCACAAAGTATGATTTAAATCTGACATCCTGGTATTTTTAGGGAATGTTCTGGGTTTTAGGCCTTAAGATATTTACATGTTTCTGAACTGCAGAGTTCCATGTGTTTGACAAGCACAGTCATACTAATAATAATCACAGCAGCCCTTTGCTACATGTGTCCTGTTTTAGGCATCGCCCTTATATTTAGGAGGCAGACAACCTCTAGGTCCCACCATCTCTGGATTGCTAAAACTGGGTTAAAAGCTTAGATCGGACTGACTTTAAAGCTCGTTTTCTTTCAACTGTCCTCTGCCTCCAAAGGACTTCATAGACAGTCTAATCCTGTCTTTCTAACTCCTGGGATTTCTTCCCATTCTGGAGGTTTTCTGGTCTGTTGCAAAACCAAGCGAGAATTTGGCTGAAGAGTTTTTTATGACAGGCATTAGTGATATGTATATTGGTGTAAATGGGTCACAGAGGTAAGAAAATATCTGGAGAAGCCCATTTAGTTCACTTCTTTATAACAGAAATGACCATACACAATTTCATTAAAGCCTTCTGGTGGTTGGAAATAGGAGTTTAATAGTCGTCGTCATTAAATTAAGTGTAAAGTGTGGCTCATTTCAAAGACATTGTTTTTACAAATTGATTACATACATATACAGCCCTTGCAACAGCATGCTTTGAATGAATAGAATGTCTGACTAACAGGACACGTCCTCTGTGTCGTCCTTCGTGCATAAAACCCACCGTTAAAGTCATAAACTATTTCTTTGCTCCCTCTGAGTGCTTGGAAGAGGCATAAGTCATAATCATAGACTATAATAAATGTAAATCCAAGACAAATGGTTTAGCTTCAAATAGCAGAGTTAGCGAAGGCTTATAAAACTGTGTCCCAATATTCGTCTCCAGAGCCCAGATCAGAGAAGAATTTATCCATCTTTTTTAAAAGTGAGATTTCTAAGACTTCTCAGAAATCTCTGATCTCTCGGTTTCTAGCAAGAGAACTATACCAAGTCTTAAATGACCGAAATGAATTACTAAGTAAGTTAAACTTTTTCAAGTTTTTTTTTATCCCCCCCCCTTCTTTTTACTGAATTTAAATAATAATGCTCATACGAATGATAGCTCAGGTCTCCGCTGTGTCAGTGGTACTGAACTAATATTCTAAATTCGAAGTGGCAGGCTCTCTGTTCCCCTGTCTGGGTAATCTCTGATAAAACATTAATCATCTCAAGGTTCTATTCAAGTCCATTGATGGAAATTGTGAAATGTAATTTAGCTTGAGGAATTGAATTAATGTTTTCTAATAGCTCTGAGATATTCAGTGATTTATAGGTTTTAGTGCCGGAACGGGTGTGTGTGTGTGTGTGTGTGTGTGAGAGAGAGAGAGAGAGAGAGAGAGAGAGAGAGAGAGAGAGAGAGAGGGGCAGTGAGTGAGAGTTCTCATGCCAGTTAATCTAAATGGGTGATTAGAAATGATACACATTCTGTATCGCAAAAATATGTATTAACTCTATGACTGGTGGACTTGAGTATCTTTTACCTGTGCCTGTCATCCTAACTTATTCATTATTTTATATACCTAAATGGATGTGGTGCTCAGTGAAGAAATATTTATCAAATTTTTAAAAACCTTTAAATTTACAGGCATATATATGTAAACATCTTATCATATGTATAATATATATATTTAGTTCTAATGTTTCATTTTCAAGGAAGTTCAGAATTTATTCTAATTTGATTATGCTGTGAATCTCTATCTTGCAAATATTAATTTTCTTATCCATCATTTGCCTCCTTTATAATAATTTTTTTATTCACCCATCTCTTTCTCTACCCAATAGCATGTCTGCCTCTAGCTCACATTGAAAGCTTACTTAATGCATTTCACACTCCCCACTTCTTTTTCATTGTTGCAATAGGATGTGACTTCCATTTATTTTTCTATCCATGCACTTTTGCATCTTTAGCGTTTGAGCAGTGTCTAGCACTGGTTTAGTCTCTGACCTGAGCTCCACGCCTGGTAATGATGGGGAGGTGCAGAAACTCCTACTGCTGACCTGAACTCCACGCCTGGTAATGACGGGGAGGTGCAGAAACTCCTACCTCTGACCTGAACTCCACACCTGGTAATGACGGGGAGGTGCAGAAACTCCTAACCCCGACCTAGACTCCCTCAGCTTCTCTGTGCATAATCCCTCACCAGCAGCACTGCAGCCCCCTGAGGTCCCTTCTTGCCTCCTGAGTCCACCCACTTCATGTCCTCCTGTGGTCTCCCTGCTGGGAATCCTCACCCCTAGGTTTCAGAGCAGCGGGCTCCTTTCTTTCTGGGGTTTCTTTTCAGTGAAGTCTTCCCTGATGAACGAGGCCTTCTCCGTCGCATCCTGCTGTTACCTTGTTAGTGTAACGTGAGCTCGTGAGAGGGAGGCCTTTGTCTGCGCCTTTGTCTGCCTCCCGTGTTTTGCTGTTGTGGATGAGGGAAGGGAAAGGTCACCTCAGACTCATTTTCCTAAGTCTCCTTTCCCTTACCCAGACCTACTGATATTTACTAGAGAAACATTTAGCATTTGCTGATTGCCGACACTTGCTGAGTGCCAGGTAATTGAGAACTTTTGTTTGGGCACACATAGAGATAAAGTCAGATTTAGTTACTCTTTGCTAGACAATGGGTATTCCAGTCCCAGCACTGGATGACAGATGTGAGGAAGGGGGTACGAGCACAAGCTGGTCCTCCTGACTGGGGCCGGGGGCCAGGGTTGGAGCAGAATGATCTTGTCCCTTCCGGCAAGTGCAGACTCCTCTCTGTGTCCGAGAGAGAAGGTGCAAGATGGGATGGGTGGTGGTGGAGGGAGGAAAGCGGGAGGTTTAATAAATGACCACAGTAAGGGCAGAAAGGTTTCTCCCAGCATCAGATGCTTTCTTAGGAGGTTGACTCTCCTACATTTTAAAGAGGCAGGATTTCCATAGGAGGATCCCGAGGGTCCAGGCTCAGTGTAGTGCCGATCTGCGGTTTCTGCTTTTAGGAACCGTTTTAAGAACTTTGCACCGTGGGGAGGGAGCCCTAAGTGTGATCCTTGTTGGAAAGAATGCTTACTGGGATGAAGAAGAGAAAGGCAGTCAGTCTCAAATGCATCTTCTGCTTTGGCTGTTACCGAAGTTACAACTCTTGTGTTTTCCTTGCTCTTTCTTCAGCCGAGTTTCCAATTACTCTGCACACTCCCGGTTTTAATATAGTAAGTAACAGAATTGTGCTACAAATTCATGACAGAGCAGTCGACTGAGGATTATACACTGTCACCATTTTCAAATAACTCGTGTATGCCCCTTCTCTCTGCTCTCCATCCTAGAGGAAAATTGGAAACAAGGAGGAAAACAAAAGGAGAAATCAGTCAGGCAACAATTCCTCCTACTTCAAGAAGAAAAGATACAAAGTCACATTTGATTTGTCATGATTTCTAGCTTTTTTTTTTTTTGAGGGGACTTTGACTCTTGATTGTCCTTTGGTGCTCATTGCAGATTAGATCTGAAGAGTGGTTGGTGAATGTTGCTATACACAATGAACCCCCGGCTAAGTTGCCTCCTGCCCATTTGCAGAGGAAGAGCGGAGCCTTAAACGAGGCTGCGCTGAGACCGTTTTCTGTGGGAGGCATAATTACATACACGGTAGTAAAACCCAGAGTGAGAATTGCAACTGGCATTTCATGGAATCAGTATGAGGTGGTTCTGGATGGGTGATGGACAGTCACCCTTTTTCTGTATAAAGCAGAAATAGAGGACAGCGTTGGGCCTTCTTCAGATGACGACCACGTCATTTTCCTGTTTGCTTTGAGCTTGCAAGCTCTGGTGCATATGGCCGCAGGAATTCAGAATCAATCTGTATGTTAGGATATGTGGTACTCCTGCACGTGGAATCCCTTGAATATTCTCGTGGACTGCCAATGGAATTCTAAAAATGCAACCCTTGGTACCACTGTCCGGTCCTTCCACCCAGTGGGATTATGAATCCAAGGTTAGTAAGGTACAGTCAGTTCACAGATGTTGTCTGAAAGAGGAATAAACCATGTTTTACATGCTTTGGTTCTTTTTGAAACATACTTGTATTAGTTTGTTAGCAATGCCATATCAAAGCATTACAGACTGGGTGGCTTGAGCAACAGAAATTTATTTTCTCCCACTTTTGGAGGCTGAATGTCCAAGATCAAGGTGTTGGCAGGGCGGGTTTCTTCTGAGGCTTCTCTCCGTGTCACCGTCTCCCTGTCCCGTGTGCTTTTTCCCTTCAGCACGTCTGCGTGCAAATTTTATAAAGATATCCACCACAGTGCATTAGGGTTCACTTTATAATCACCTCATTTTAACTTACATATTACGTATTTTAAAGACTCTGTCTCTGAATACAGTTACATTGTGAGGTACTGGAGACTTCAACTTATACATTTGGTGTGGGGAAACCACAGTTCAACCCATAACATAAGAAAAAACTGATGTGACACTCTTGGTGAATGAATTTAGGAAAAAGAGCAGCTCTATTTAACCAAGGTTCTTATGTCTTGATTCCTATCAAATGAAACACTTCTGCTGGTTGCTGTTTGATCTCACAGATGGGCTGATTATTGAACCATTTGTGATGTGTGTTTCACTGCCTGGTGTTTTTGAAGGTACTTTGTAGGTACTTTACTGTAGAATTACTTTCAATAGAGCAGTGTTCTTCAGATTTTAACATGCATATTAATACCCAAGGGTCTTGTTTTTGAGGTGTTTGTTTTTTTTGTTTTGAGACAGAGTCTCACTCCATCACTGTGGGTAGAGTGCTGTGGAGTCACAGCTCATAGCAACCTCAAAGTCCTGAACTCAGGTGATCCTCCTGCCTTAGCCTCCCAAGTAGCCGGGACTACAGATCATCTGCCACAAAGCGCAGCTAATTTTTCTGTTTTTAGTTGACACAGGGTTTCACCCTTGCTCAGGCTGGTCTCCAACTCTTGAAGTCATGAGATCCTCCTGACTTGGCCTCCCAGAGGGCTGGGATTACAGGTGTGAGCCACTGTATCTGGCCAGGGGGTCTTGTTAAGACTCAGACTTTGATTTAGTAAGTCTTATGTGGGATCTGAGACCCCACTTTTCTAGCTTGTTCTCCAGTTGATACAGATACAGCCAGCCCTCAGACCACGTATGCTCTTAGGTACCAGTAAAGAATGAAAATGCAGGCTCCTTGTTCAAAAATCATTAAGAATTCTTGAGAACACCAGAATGTGAAACTCAGAATGAGCCCTGTGCCAATCCATGGGTGATGCCATCCACAGAGCCAGCCCTGAGCTGAGTGTCCGGGTGCTCATGGGAATAATCTTGGGCACTTATTCACACCTATTTGTAAGAAGATTGCTTTTATTGGCCTGTGATAAAATCCCTATGCTTCTAGCTTAGTGTTTTTTCAGCCTTCTTGATCTCACAGTACACTTGAACCTGTAGTTAAACTTCCATGGCACACTTAAATTGTGTTGATGAAAAAACAGAGTAAAAAAAAAAAAAAAAGAATATGCTCACTGTCCTTTGAACTCCTTTCAAAAATAACTTAATCCTTAAAAGTTTTCATGGCACACCTAAGATCATCTCCTGCACCAGGCTATTGCACGGTTGAAAATCACTGGGCTGAGCAGTTGTGGTTTTGCATAGTATTTGTGCAAATCTCCTCTAAGAGTGGGGTTGTGTTAGCATGCAGGAGGTATAACTAAAGCAGGTTGCTCCTGGCACTCTAAATACCTTCATGTGTAAAACACAGAATATTATCGCCAACACCGGCGATTTTAATATTATGTATAACTCAGGGAAGGTTCAAAGGAATGTAGTTCGGGATGCATGAATTCCTTTGTCTGTTGGCGGAGATTTTTCTTTGCCCTGGAGATAACACAGTGTTTACCTTGCTTTTTAATGACATTATTTAACGCTGGGAGCAGCAGTCATTTTTCTGAGGTGAATAATCACTATAACAATAATACAAAAATTGAGTATAAAATGCTTAGGGTGACACTCATCATAGGAAAGGTGGACTAGGTGTGGGTGCACAGCTTGCTAGTAGGAGTACTTGGAAGGTGACCTTGGTGGTGGGCAGCAGTGAGGTGTATTTCTAGGATGAGTTTCTGAACTTAACTGACATCTTGTGCCTGGGTTTCTCAGTCATACGTAGAACACAGACCCCAATGTGCTTGGTCATGCATTTTCAGACTGGGCTTCCACCCCCTGCGTCTTCCCCTTTTTCCACCCCTGTCCTTCCTTTACATTAAAGGGACTCTGTAGGTCGCTTTGGGAAGCCAAGGGCATGTTTTCATTTACGAGTAGCCCAAGGAGGAACGTGAGGTATGATAAAAATGGTCTGAGGTCTATTCCTTTTCATCCTGCTACATTGCCTCTTGGTGTTTTTCCAAGTCCTTGGTACTGAGTTCCTTTAATCAAGTAATTATTTCCAAGAAAATGATCGGGTTTCTACAGGGTCATTACTTTTTATGTTCTTGGTTCTTTCTACTTAGTTTCCCACATCTTTATTTCCAGGTATTTCTACAATCGTCAGTTGAGGGGCTGAAAACTAATTTGTGTGAAAGCAGTAGTTACTTGATATCATTTATTTTTCTTTCTCAAGGATATCTGAATATCATGGGATTTGAGGGAGATAGGTTTTTGGTTTTTTTTTTTTTTTTAGACAGAGCCTCAAGCTGTCACACTGGATAGAGTGCTGTGGCATCACAGCTCACAGCAACCTCCAACTCTTGGGATCAAGTGATTCTCCTGCCTCTGCCGCCCAGTAGCTGGGACCACAGACGCCCACTACAATGCCCGGCTATTTTTTGGTTGCAGCCATCGTTGTTTGGTAGGCCCAGCCTGCCAGCTCAGGTGTATGTGGCTGGCGCCTTAGCCGCTTGATCCTTTTTTTTTTTTTTTTTTTTTTAATGACAATAAAAATCTCGTAGAGGCTTCTGATTCTCTAGGTATGGGAAAATAACCTGTATTTTTAGAATACGTGATACATCCACAGGGCTTGAAATTCAAAATGTGTAATTGGCAAGGCTGTCTCTAAGCCATCAGCTTCCTTCTTTGTAAGCAGTCAATGTTAGTTTTTTGTATGTGTTGGTCTGCTGTTACTTTATGCTCATATGAGCAAATGTGAGCACCCCTTCCACATTTTACACAAATAATTGTTACTGTTTCCCACCTTTAGAAAAACTATATAAATTGTAACTTCAGGACTTTTGGTAGTGAAAGAAGAGTGATCAGAATGATGGGAAATAGGTGTGCCAAATAATCTCCGAAGTCACACCCACACGCCACAGCCAGCCCATCTGTCTTCTCTTACAATGTGTAGAGTTGGTACTGTCTGTAGACTGTCAGGGTTTTTCTGAGAAAAGAAAAATTAGAAAAAGTGGGGAGCCTTAGGATTAGAAGGAATAAAGAATTAACAGGCAAAATTTAGTAGATTGTTTTTAAAAAGAAAAATTAGCGTCTAGTTAGTTTAATTTCAATTCCTAATAGACTGATGAAATAAACATTAACAGGAATGTGTAAACATCTATAAGATAATGGAAGCAGGACTAAAGACTTTAAAGTGGTAATCAGCATACAGCAACCTGATTGCTTTCCTTGATGGGTTTATGGAATTACTTGATTAAAAAAAGGCCATAGATGTTAAATATCATGATTTTAAGAAAGCAATATTTTTGAAATCTTTTACACCAAATTAAATGAATTGGATAAAGAACTTGTGAACGTGTAAGAAACTATCTAGAATTATTGGAAACATATCACATTGAAGAGAACCATGGGACAATGTGCATTTTCTTTAATGATCCAGAAGAATTAGCTACACCATATTAATGAAATCTACAGATAATGGGGAACAGGGCGCTGTGTTTTTTTTTTTTTTTTGCAAGTGTTAGAATGAAGCAAAGGGGTCAAAGACAAGTTTAATATAACAACAGAAGATGAAAAAGACATCTTTGCAAAAAGCTAATGGTGTATCTGGGAATAAATAATCAAATACATGGGATCAAGGGAGGAGGAAAAAGTAGTGAGTAGATAACTGTTTTAAGAGATTGGTAGTAAAATAAACAGTTGACTATTTTATGAATTAGTTGTGAACCTGAAGTGCAAGTAGCCTCAAGTTTTTCAGTTCACAGTGAAGAAATATCCAACAGTAATTGTGGACTGCCGTCATGGATTTTGCCCAGTTACCCCAGTTGCCAGCCATTTCTTAGATGGCATTACTATTTGCCAAATCAAGACTTCCGTTGCAGTAATGGTAATGTTCAGTCTCTCAACTGAAAGAAGTAAAGAAAAAGCAGACATCTATTGTGGGCACACATGAAAACTTGTCATGCAGCCTTAAAGAAAGATGGAGACTTTACCTCTTTCATGTTTACATGGATGGAGCTGGAATATATTCTTAGCAAAGTATCTCATGAATGGGAGAAAAAGTATCCAATGTACTCTGCCCTACTATGAAACTAATTTATAGCTTTCATATGAAGGCTATAACCCAATTATAGCACAAGAATATGGGGAAAGGGAGGGGAGGGGAGGGGGGAGTGGAGCGAGGGTAATCGGTGGGACCACACCTATGGTGCATCTTAGAAAAGGGTACAGGTGAAACTTACTAAATGTAGAATATAAAGGTCTTAACACAATAAGTAAGAAAATGCCACGTAGGCTGTGTTAACTAGTTCGTTGAAAATATTTCAATTTGTGGCTCGGCGCCTGTGGCTCAACGGGCTAAGATGCCAGCCATGTATACCTGAGCTGGCGAGTTTGAATCCAGCCCGGGCCCGCCAAACAACAATGATGGCTGCAACCAAAAAAAAAAAAAAAATGGCCGGGGCGTTGTGGCGGGCGCCTGTAGTCCCAGCTACTTGGGAGGCAGAGGCGGGAGACTCACTTGAGCCCAGGAATTGGAGGTTGCTGTGAGCTGTGACGCCACAGCACTCTATCCAGGGTGACAGCTTGAGGCTCTGTCTCAAACAAAAAAAAGAAAATATTTCAAATTGTATATAAAACCAGCACATTGTACCCCATGACTACATTAATGTACACAGCTATGATTTAATAAGGGGGGAAAAAAAAAGAAAGAAAACTTGTCAAGTCAGGTGACATTTCTTTTCCCATGAATTAGTACAGAACTCAACTTTTTGATCTTTAGTTGGACACCATATATGCCTCCTCAGAGTATGGAACATGGCTTGAAGTAGGGCTACAGGAACAAACATGGGAACGTATTTGATAATAGGTGTCGTTCCTGTTTTACATGTGGTTGGGCTTAATCTTAGAGAACTTGCAGTGCCCTACCAAATGTGTGGTAAGTGGCTGAAGTGGAATTGAAACTTGTGGGTCTGTGTCCAAGCACAAAAGCAAGTTCTTCCTCACTATCCTAGAAAAATCTTTCCCTTGGAGTATTCTGAGGCAATGTCAGTGGTTCATTCTTCATTGTAGGAAGTGGTGAGGGATATGTCTACCCGGAGTAAGAGGAAGATAACCTTTCAGTCTCTGAAGCAATAGTGATAGGTTGCCCTGTGGACATCAAGAGTCAAACATATCAACAAATGCATGTCTAGCT
>CAUYON010112089.1:0-27796 GCA_963573935.1 Arctocebus calabarensis | reverse complement strand
GGCAACTGAAGCTATTCTTATTGACCTCTGCTCACAAACATGATTCACTTATTTTCCCCTCTTTTCTTTTTTTTTTTGAGACAGAGCCTCAAGCTGTCACCCTGGATAGAGTGCTATGGCATCACAGCTCACAGCAGCCTCCAATTCCTGGGCTCAAGCGAGTCTCCTTTCTCTGCCTCCCAAGTAGCTAGGACTAACAGGCGCCCGCCACAACGCCCGGCCATTTTTTGGTTCCATCATTGTGGTTTGGCGGGCCCAGGCTGGATTCGAACCTGCCAGCTCAGGTGTACGTGGCTGGCGCCTTACGTTGAGCCACAGGTGCCAAGCCTATTTTTCCCTCTTTTCTCCTGCTTTTTCATCTTTCACCCAAGGCTGGTGCCCAAGTGGGATGATTTAAAGATGAAGAACTCAGAACATTTGCCAGAGACATTTGACTTTAGAGTACTATGATTTTAGAGGTTTTCTTTTATTTATTTATTTATTTTTGAGACAGAGCCTCAAGCTGTCACCCTGGATAGAGTGCTATGGCATCACAGCTCACAGCAACCTCCAATTCTGGGCTCAAGCGAGTCTCTTGCCTCTGCCTCTCAAGCAGCTGGGACCACAGGCGCCCGCCACAACGCCCGGCCATTTTTTTTTTTTTTGGTTGCAGCCGTCATTGTTGGTTTGGCGGGCCCGGGCTGGATTCGAACCTGTCAGCTCAGGTGTACGTGGCTGGCATCTTAGCCCACTGAGGCACAGGCGCCGAGCCTAGAGGTTTTCTTTTAAATGCATTATTATTATTTTTTTTTTGTAGAGACAGAGTCTCAGTTTATCGCCCTCGGTAGAGTGCTGTGGCATCACATAGCTCAGAGCAACCTCCAGCTCTTGGGCTTAGGCAATTCTCTTGCCTCAGCCTCCCGAGTAGCTGGGACTACAGGTGCCTGCCACAATGCCCAGCTATTTTTTTGTTTTTTGTAGTTCGGCCTAGGCTGGTTTTGAACCCGCCACCTTCAGTATATGGGGCTGGCACCCTACTTGCTGAGTCACAGGCGCCTTAAATGCATTTTTTAAGATGAAAGGTAACATTAAGGACTTTGCTACATCTTTTGATAGAGCAATGTCTGGGAGGAAGACAATTTTTGGCATCTTGGTCACTGCTGGGGACAGATACCTGGCTGAGTTTGGGAATAAGGGATATGTGGGTATCTAGCAGGGTGTGGGCGATGCTCAGGAGGCTGAGGGAGTCAGATTCACATTCGTGTCAATGAGAAGACGTTGGAGGTGGGGGACAAGTGAAATCAGCATGATTTTTTTTAGGGTGAAGGTGCCCTGGTGAGGATGCTAGAGGTCAAATGTACCTTACCATCAGGGCTCTGTTCTCCAATTAGGAGTCAGACAGTATTGCAGTGGAAGAGAAGTAGCAACTCCACCTCATCTTGCCAACCTCTGGGAAAAGAAATCTCCTTCCCTGACAACCCAATTCCATGAGCCTAAATGTTTAGCACCAGAACAAGACAAGGCCCTTGATTTTCTTGGAGCGAAGAGATTAGAAGAGCAGATGATACATACAACAATTTCATATATGAAGTGCTGTGGTGTAAAAAGAACTATGGACAGAGAGGAAGTAGGGGATAAACATGGGCCTGATGTGGTCAGGGCAGGCCTGGGTGAGTGAACCGGAAAGAAGAGGTGCATTCTATGCATCAGGAACAGTGAGGGCAAAGGCCCAGAGGCCAGGACAAGCTAGGGGGTTTTAGAGAAGAGCTGCCGTGTGTGGCCGGCGCATAGATTGGCAGGGAGTAATGGGCATGGAGCTGGAGAGGTAGGCAAGGGAAGTCCTAGGGTGCTTTTAGGCATGGAATTGGATTTAGGAGAGATGGGCCTGTCAATGAAGCCATTAAACCGAGGACTACTATCTTATTTATGCTTTAAAAAGAGCTCTGTGGCCTTTTGCAAGGCTGTGTGCTTGGCTCTGTTTCGTGAACATTCTTACTAACGGATGAGGATACAGCTAGGAAAGCAACCTCTGAGACTTCACGCGGGCAGGAGACTTAATGATTCATCTTCTTGGGCGGGGCCCCGGGCGCCCCGCCCCCAGGACGCCCCGCCCTCGAGACGCCGCTTCCGAGGCCTCGCCCCCCGCAGTCCGGAACGGCGCGCCTGCAAGCGGAGGTCGTGGAGGAGAATCCCAAAACCCGGTCGGTCGCCCATGGCCACCTTGCTGTTCGCCCGGGCCTGCGGCCTCCTCCGCAGAGGTGAGTGCACTCGGGCTCCGCACAGCGGGGCCGCGGCCCGTGCCGACCGAGTGGGCGCCCCGTCCAGCCCCCGCCCCAGGAACGTGCGCGGCCTTTGCCCCAGTTCGGCAGCTTCTCGCACCAGCTCAGCCCGCCCTTTGGAGATCCCGGCTCCCGCTCGGACCACCACCACCTGTGTGATCCTGGTGCCAGCTCAGTTCCCAGCGGAGGTTCAGGGCGCGCCCTTCCTCCAGAGCCAGGCCTGGGCATGGATCAGAGCCAGACTCGGATCTGTGACCTTGGGCAAGACGCTCAGCCCCTCTCAGCCTCAGTTGGCCAGTGTATAAAATGGCCACAGTGAAGCAGTTTTTGGAAGAATTAAATCATAGGGTATATAAAACGGTTAGTGCAGTGCTTGACATTTCCGCACGTAACAGGAGGTGGTCTGTAAATGTTTGGTATTGTTTTTTGTTGGTTTGTTTTTGAGACCGAGTCTTGCTCTGTTCCCCCAGGCCAGAGTGCAGCAACGTTATCAAAACTCTTTGCAGCCTCAAACTCCTGGGCTCAGACTATCCTTCCGCCTTAGTCTCCTGAATAGCTGAGACTACAGGCACGTGCTACCGTCCCTGGCTCATTTTTTAATTTTTTGTTGCCCAAACTGGTGATTATTTAATGCAGTATCTTTTCTCTCTTACCATTTGTCTCCAGCTGTCGCAGCAGTGACACATTTGACCAGTGCTTCCTTTGCCTGGTCCAGAATAACCCTTGCACCCTGAATTATAAAAATAAAGGGAAATAGAGAGCTACGCAAAGTGCTACAGTTAGTGTTTCTTTAATCCTCCCATTCCCAGAAGTTCCCAGGACAATACTATTGTCTTTCACATTTTATAGATACTAAGGTTCGAGGAAGTTGAAACCCTTGCCTGAGGCCACAGAACTGAGGGTTTTTTTTTTTTTTGAGACAGAGCCTTAAGCTGTCGCCCTGGCTAGAGTGCGGTAGCTTCACAGCTCACAGCAACCTCCAACTCCTGGGCTCAAGGATTCTCCTGCCTCCGCCTCCCAAGTAGCTGGGACTATGCCTGCCACAACGCCTGGCTATTTCTTTGTTGCAGCCGTCATTGTTGTTTGGCGGCCCTGGGCTGGATTCGAACCCGCCAGCTCAGATGTATGTGGCTGGCGCCTTAGCTGGTTGAGCCACAAGCACCAAGCTGGAACTAAGGTCTTTTATATAATTGGTATTATACAGAGGATTGAATAACATGGTGAATATAAAGTGTTTAGTGCACATGGTAATCATTCAGTTAGTATGTAGGGTTTTCAGCCGCATCACTATTGACATTTTGGATTGATAATTCCTTTTTGTGGGGTTGTCCTGTGCGTCATAGTTTGTTCACCTGTTTTACTGTTTTGTACCCACTGAATATCAGTATAGTGCTCTCCTCTCCAGTTGTAGCAACCAAAAATGTCTCCAGACATTGCCAGGTGTCCCTAAAGTGGCAAAATCCTCTCTGGTGGAGAACCACTGAATTAATAGATCATCATTATTGTCATTATTTAAATATTTAAGATCCCTAGGCTCAGCTTCTGTAACTCAGTGGCTATGGTGCCAGCCACATGCATCGGAGCTGGTGGGTTTGAACCCAGCCAAGGCCTGCCAAATAGCCCTTTCCCTTAGGTTGACAATTGCAGGTTTTTTTTTTTTTTATTTTTGGAGACAGAGCCTCAAACTGTTGCCCTGGGTAGAGTGCCATGACATCACAGCTCATAGCAACCTCCAACTCCTGGGCTTAAGCGAGTCTCCTGCCTCCGCCTCCCAAGAAGCTGGGACTATAGGCACCTACCACAACACCCGGCTATTTTTTGGTTGCAGCTATCATTGTTGTTTGGCAGGCCCTGGCTGGATTTGAACCTGCCAGCTCAGGTGTATGTAGCTGGCATCTTAGCTGCTTGAGCCATAGGCGTCAAGCCTGCAGTTACTTTTTGGTTGACAACTGCAACCAAAAAATAGCTGGGCGTTGTGGTGGTTGCCTGTAGTCCCAGCTACTTGGGAGGTTGAGGCAAGAGAATTGCTTAAACCCAAGAGTTTGAGGTTGCTGTGAGCTGTGATGCCACGGCACTCTACTGAGGGCAACACAGTAAGATTCTGCCTCAAAAAAATGAAAAATCCCTTACAGTCTTCCTTTCTTGCTGGCAGCTCTCCATCCTTGGGACTGGCGACAGTTACACACCATCTACCAGTCTGTGGAACTGCCTGAGACACACCAGATGCTGCGTCAGACGTGCCGGGACTTTGCTGAGAAGGAGCTGGTTCCCATTGCAGCCCAGGTGGACAAGGAACATCTCTTCCCCGCTGCTCAGGTGAGAGTTCAACCTCAGCATCTTGTGACGGTGATCTGCTCTCTGCTCCAGGATGGGTGGTGTTAGTGACCCAGTTGAGGATCCCCAAAGCAGGGTCTGGGACCCAGACAATATTTTTGAAGTTTCCCTTGTCCAGCACATGGCCGATAGCCAGGATTTAACTTCTGGAATAACAGGGCAATATGCTTACTTTGTGCCAGGTATTGTGCTAGTATTAACGGTTAATGCATAGAATACTTGCCACAATTTAGACACTGTTCTAAGCACATGAGATGGGCTATCTTTTTCTCACAATAGTCCTATAAGGTGAAGATACTACTATTATCCTTACATATACTCCCTTATAGGTACAATTGATGAGACTCTAATTTATGACTGGGTTTGCGGGTTTAATAATGTACCGGGATCATGGAGTAAATCAGCTGCAGAGCTAGGGCTGTAATTGTCCCCTGCCAAACCTCAAGTTCCCCATCATTATGCTTCCTCCTGTGCCTCAAGTTCTTCCATTTGCATTCATTTCCTCTGCAGTTACATGTTTAAGATGCTAGCGCTTTGTCCCCTGACCTGGCAAGCTATCTGGTACATAATATAAACACTTAGTAGATATTTGTTAAATGATTAGTGAAAGGGCAAACCTTCTGACCTCTTCTCCTTGTCTGTTTTTCCGTTGGAGGAATTCAAGAGTTGTGGTCCCCATTTACATGTTTTGTAGCTTCTGGGGCCACTTCTTATTTTTTATTTTATTTATTATTATTTTTTAGAGACAGTCTCAGTTTATTGCCCTCAGTAGAGTGCTGTGGCATCACACAGCTCACAGCAACCTCCAACTCCTGGGCTTAGGCGATTCTCTTGCCTCAGCCTCCTGAGTAGCTGGGACCACAATAATGCCTGGCTATTTTTTTGTTGCAGTTTGGCCAGGGCTGGGTTTGAACCTGCCACCTTCGATTAATGGAGCCGGCACCCTACCCACTGAGCCATAAGTGCTGCCTGCCACTTCTTTTTTTAGAGAATAATGTGTGTTCACAGTGTTGGGCATTGTACCTGGACTATGGGCACACGATGAGTTGGCAAGTGGTATTCTGGGCACCAAATTAGTTAGGCGACTTTCAGGTATTAGATGTTACCGTGTGTCATCTCTTTTAATCCTGAAGACATCCCCACCTAATCTAATCTCCATTTTGGTCTCTGGAATGATTACAAGGATTATGTGAGATAATATTATGCCAAATTCATGGTGCATGAATAATGGTAGCTAATAATACTGTTATTGCTATTTTCATTACAGTTGAGAAAATTGAAGCATAGAGAAGTTAAGTAGCTTTCTCAGAGTTACTGGTCTATGGAGCAACTATAATTTATAGCCCAGGTCTGACTGGCTCCAAAACCCTTCTCCATCCACTATCTATGTGGTTGTAGCAGAAGCCACGCTGGCAGGCAGGGAAGCCCTATTCTAATTAGGAATGTTATTGTCAAGCCCTCAGCTACCCTACACCCTATTTAACACACACACACACACACACACATGCATGTGTGTGATACTCTCAGTAACCTCAGCTGGCACTAACCCTTCACCTTTGGCGTTAGTGGAGATGTGAAAAAACCCAAACTCTTAGTGAGGAGCAGAAGGGAATTGGCAGACAGGCCACTGAAAAGCAGGAACAGTTTCAGGATGCTTTCCCCAAAGCCATTGTTTGAGACAAGGCTGAGTGTCGGGGCATTTTCTGCCAGATAACAGACCACTGATTTCTTTCTTTCTCTTTTTTTTTTTTTTGGAGACAGAGTCTCAAGCTGTCACCCTGGATAGAGTGCCGTGGCATCACAGCTCACAGCAACCTCCAATTCCTGGGCTCAAGTGAGTCTCCTGCCTCCGCCTCCCAAGTAGCTGGGATTACAGGCACCCATCACAATGCCCAGCCATTTTTTGGTTGCAGCCGTCATTGTTGTTTGGCGGGCCTGGGCTGGATTCGAACCCTCCAGCTCAGGTGTATGTGGCTGGCGCCTTAGCCCGTTGAGTCACAGGTGCCGCCCTTCTTTCTTTTTTTTTTTTCTTTTTGAGACAGAGTCTCACTCTGTCACCCTGGGTTGAGTGCCATGGTGTTATCATAACTCACAACAACCTCAAACTCTTGGACTCAAGTGATCCTCTTGCCTCAGCTTCCCAAATAGCTAGGACTACAGGTGTTTGCCACAATGCCCGACTAACTTTTCTATTTTTTAGTAGAGACATGTCTCCCTCTTACTCAAGCTATTCTTGAACTTCTGAGCTCAAGCGATCCACTCGGCCTCTCAGAGTGCTGGGATTATAGGTGTGAGCCACCGTGGTGGGCCTGACCACCTGATTTCTTTGGTGTGTGTCATCCTCTTTCAAATAATCACTAGTATTGAGCGGCACCTGTGGCTCAGTGGGTAGGGCACCGGCCCCATATACTGAGGGTGGTGGGTTCAAACCCGGCCCCGGCCAAACTGCAACAACAACAACAAAAAAATAGCCGGGTGTTGTGGCAGGCGCCTGTAGTCTCAGCTACTCGGGAGGCTGAGGCAAGAGAATCGCCTAAGCCCAGGAGTTGGAGGTTGCTGTGAGCTGTGTGACGCCACGGCACTCTACTGAGGGCAATAAAGTGAGACTCTGTCTCTATTAAAAAAAATAATAATAAAAATCACTAGTATTACAGACATAGGTTTATCCGATGCAGGAAAGCTGGCAGTAGAAGCAAGGCTTTTTGCCAGCCTGCTCTTAACTATTCCTCTGGCTTTATGCTGTCCCGCTTGCCTGTGGTGCTGAGGAAGCTGTAGGATAATTGTTCACATGGAGGCAGAAATGGGTGTTGAGGGAGGATGTCACAGATGGTAACCTCATTCCTCTGGCACATTGAGGTTGCTCAGGAAGGATTTGCTGAATGCACGATGGTAGCTGAGTGTAGTGATAGCACTTGCATTTTGTTTTATTTTTTACAAGGTGTTTTACATCTATAATCTCAGGAGATCATCTTGAGTCCTGCTAATACATATTGTCTCAAGTTTATAGATGAAGGAGCAGTTATAGAAGAGCCCTCTCGGGGTAGAGCAGAGGAGAGTAGCATTGTCACCCATCTGGAGCTGGGCCTGGTTCTGGTTTGGGTGGCTGATGAGATGTGCAGGTTGCTTCTCAGTGTTTGGATTCCTTTTTTTTTTTTTTGTAGAGACAGAGTCTTTATCGCCCTCGGTAGAGTGCCTTTGCGTCACACAGCTCACAGCAACCTCCAACTCCTGTGAGCCACAAGCGCCGCCCCAGTGTTTGGTTTCCTTAACTAAGGATTGAAGCCTGGTGGCTTTTTACTTTTATCCCTGGTACTGTATATGGTACTGAGTTCCCAATTCTAGGAGGGACGCTAGTGAGAAAGCAGGTAGAAGGGTCAGAGAATGAGACGTGCGTAGGTAATGTAGCATTTTTGCAAAATCCAAAGTAATACAATTAGTGTTTCAAAATTTTTTATTTTTATTTATTTATTTATTGTTTTTGGAGACAGAGTCTCACTTTGTCGCCCTTGGTACAGTACCATGGTGTTATAGCTGACAGCAACCTCCAGCTCTTGGGCTTAGGCGATTCTCTTGCCTCAGCCTCTGGAGTAGCTGGAACTACAGGCACCTGCCACAATGCCCGGCTATTTGTTGTTGTTGTTGTTGTGGCAGTTTGGCGGAGGCCAGGTTTGAACCCACCACCCTTGGTATATGAGGCCGGCGCCCTACTCACTGAGCCTCAGGTGCCACCCTATTTTTATTTTTACTTTATGACAGAGTCTCATTATGTCGCCCCTAGTAGAGTGCTGTGGCGTCACAGCTCACAGCAACCTCAAACTCTTGGGCTTAGTTGATTCTCTTGCCTTAGCCTCCCTAGTAGCTGGGATTATAGGCACCCGCCACAACTCCCAGCTATTTTTTTTTTTTTTTTAATGTAGTTGTCATTGTTTAGCAGGCCTGGGTCAGGCTCAAACCTGCCAGCCCCTGTGTATTGTGGCCTGTGTCATAATCACTAAGCTATAACCTCAAACTCTTGGGCTTAAGCAATTCTCTTGCCTTAGTTTCCCAAGTAGCTGGAACTACAGGTGCCTGCCACAATGCCCAGCTATTTTTTTCCTGGGCTTGATTTGAACCCGCCAGCCCGGGTGTATGTGCCTGGCGCCGAGCCTATTTTATTTATTTATTTATTTATTTTTGAGACAGAGTTTTACTCTGTCATCCTGGAATTGAGTGTTGTGGTGTTACAGTTCTTTGTAACACTAGCTCACAGCAACCTGAAACTCCTTGGCTCAAGTGATCCTCTTCCCTCATCCTCCCAAGTAGCTGGGACCACAGGCATACACCACTATGCCCGGCTAATTTTTCTACTTTTAGTAGAGATGGGGTCTCACTTTTGCTCAGGTTGGTCTGGAACTCCTGAGCTCAAGCAGTTTGCCCACCTCCATCTCCTGGAAGTGTTTCAAAGTCTTACTAGTATCAACTTCAGTAGTAACATTTGGAGGTGATATATTCCCATCACTTACACGTGTATTTAACTCATTAAATATTCAAGACATGGAGTACCATTCAGCCACAAAAAAGATGGAGACTTCACATCTTTTTTTTTTTTTTTTTGAGACAGAGCCTGAAGCTGTCACCCTGGATAGAAGACTTTACATTTTTTATATTAACCTGGATGGAGTTGAAACATATTCTTTTTTTTTTTTTTTTTATTGTTGGGGATTCATTGTGAAACACGTTGAAAAGCAAGTATACAGTGTACTTAATACTAACATGAAGCCAGTAGATGATCTAATACATGCCCATGAGGAGAAAACCTCAATTCAATTCAAGTTGTGGGGATGGGGCAGAGGGGGGATTGGTGTGCTCCTACCTATTGGGCAAAATGTAAGGGTACCTAGTATACCTGCTAGGTATGTGACACAACTTCAACAGAGGCTTTCCCTAACAAATGCAAACATCGTAACCTAATGGTTTGTACCCTCATATTAACCTGAAATACAAATAAATAAATAAATAAATATTCAGAACAACACTATGAACACTATGAGGTAGGGACTTCATTGTCTCGAGTTTCCTGATGTGGAAACTAAAGCCAGAAGTTAACTTTCTTGCTTGACATTCACACAGCTGGTAATTCGAGGAGCCAGATACAGACCTGTAAGCCCTCCTACCCTCGTTTAGTTAGTGATTTCTAACATTTTTTCCTGAAGAATGTTTTTTTCCCCTCAAAACAGGTGGCTTTATGGGTAGGGGGAGTCGGGAAGAATTGAGAGAAGAGTAGGACAGGAATTACCTGCACAGTGTCCATCTGGCTTATGTGGGCTGGTTTTGTAAACGTGATTAAACTTTAGTCTTTTTTTTTTTTCCCTTCGAGACAGAGTCTCACTATGTCAGTTTCGGTAGAGTGCTGTGGCATCACAGCTCACAGCAACCTCCAGCCCATGGGCTTAGGCAATTCTCTTGCCTCAGCCTCCCGAGTAGTTGGGACTACAGGCGTCTGCCACAACACCAGGCTATTTTTTGTTGCAGTTTGGCTGGGGCCGGGTTTTAACCCGACACCCTCCATACATGGGACCGGCGCCCTACTCACTGAGCCACAGGTGCCATCCCCCAGTTCTTCCTTATTGGCTCAGTGAATATTTGTTGAATAATGTGAAATTATTAGGTCCAAAACCCGCTTTTCCTTTTCTTGCCCCATCTCAGATGGTATTGACACAGATGCAGTTAGCCTCATTGAGGCTTACTCTGTTTTTTTTCCTCATGTTCTGACACTTGTTAATTCCATCCTGAAAATGTGTCCTGAATGCCACCTCCTCTCCTTACTCCCAGTCAGAATTCATCTCCCTGTGCTCCAGGAGCATTCTGTTTGTTAATTGTGATTCTCCAGTTGTGCTTATCTCATTATTGTGTTAATATCACAGTTAATTCAAACTCAGCTTCTTGAGGCCGAGACTGGATTTTACTCATATTTTCCTGTCCAGTGCAACATTTTGCATTTGGTTAGTGCTCAACAGTCAACAAGTGTTTGTGGAGTTTCACAGAATTGAACTGGGAGGCTGGGCGCAGTGGCTCCCGCCTGTAATCCCAGCACTGTGGGAGGCCAAGGTAGGAAGGGGATGATACACCCTAGTGAAGCTGCTTGTGAATACCTCTTGAGCTTAGGAGTTTGAGATCAGCCTAAACAACATAGCAGGACCCTGTCTCTACCAAAAAATTAAACAGTTACTCTGGTTTGGTAGTATACACCTGTAGTCCTAGCTACTCTGGAGGATCTCTTGAGCCCAGGAGTTCAAGGCTGCAGTGAGCAGTGATCGTGCCACTGCACCCTAGTCTGGGTAACAGAATGAGATCCTGTCTCTAAGAAAATAGAAAGAAAGAAATGGACCCAAATATATATGCCTGTTAAGTACTAGGTTCCTGTTGGCCAGGCACACACAGGAGGTGATGAATTGGACCTCTGTCAACTTCATGCCGTTTATTCTCTCCCTTTTTTTTTAAAGAAATAGGATCTTGTTCTGTTACTCAGGCTAGAGTGCAGTGACATGAACACAGCTCACATAATCTCACATTCCTGGGCCCAAGTGATCTTTTTTCCTCAGCCTTCCAAGTAGCTAGGACTACAGGTGTGTGCCACCATGCATGGCTAATTTTTTTATTCTTTTGTAGAGATGACAGGGTCTCAATTTGTTGCCCAGGCTGGCCTCAAACTCCTGACCTCAGTCGACTCCCACCTCATCCTTCCAAAGCCCTAGGTTTAACATCCATGAGCCACTGTGCCCTGGTTCTTTTTTTCTGGAATGAGCAGCAAATCTTCACCAAGTTAGGAAGTTTTATCCATTCCTTCCTTCCTTCCTTCTTCCCTTCCCCTTCCCCCTTCCCTCCATTCCTCCCTCCCTTCCTTCCTTCTCTTTCTTTTCTTCCTCTCTCCCTCCCTGGCTTCCTTCCTTCCTTCCTTTTTCGAGACAGAGCCTCAAGCTATTGCCCTGGGTAGAGTGCTGTGGTGTCACAGCTCACAGCAACCTCCAGCTCTTGGGCTTAAGCGATTCTCTTCCCTCATCCTCCCAAGTAGCTGGAACTACAGGCGCCCACCACAATGCCTGGCTATTTTTTTTTTTTTTTGCAGTTTGGCCAGAGCCGGGTTTGAACCGGCCACTCTCGGCATATGGGGCTGGTGCCCTACTCGCTGAGCCACAGGGTGCCCGCCTGGCTATTTTTTGGTTGCAGTTATGGTCATTGTTATTTTAGCTGGCCTAGGCCAGGTTTGAATCTGCCAGCCTTGGCATAGCTAACCACTGAGCTATGGGTGCTTTTGGCTTTAGTGAACATAGGCATCCTCAGGACAAATTTAATTTTTATGTATGTGAATTTAGACATGACTTAAAGCATTTTTATATGAGGTACCCCCTAAACCTTTCACAAATATGCAGACTTGCCTTGTTTGACAGTTGCTGGGAAGGGGGGGTGTTTGCTCTTTCTTGAATTTTCTCTTGGGGGTTTGGAGACCACCGTGCAGGTCCTGGTTGCTCGTTCACAGACACAAAGGACTAAGAGTGACCACTGTGAGTACCTCTGCAGGCCAGGCCTCTCCCTGTAGAAAATGCTGCGCTATTGAGGGAGCCGCCGCTGTTAGCCTTTAACATCAGCTTACGTAGGTCAGAAAGGATGAACAAAACCAGAGCTACTTTTTTTTTCTCAGCTGTTTTTAATTTTGTTTTTGGTTTTTGAGTATATTGACTCTTCTTTTTCCTGCCACCCTTTTCTTCCCACTTGCTGTCTGTCTCTGTAGCTGTCTTTTTCTCAGAATGTCCTTTCATGAGTGTACATCACCACCAGCATTGCTTCCTCCCCCAGTCTTTTTCTAGAATGTTCCTGCAGTTGGCTATGGTATGGTATGTTGCCTGAAACAGCCTAGTCACCATGATAAAATGGGGGGAGTTGGCTGCGTACGGGTTCTGAGAAAGGGACAGAGGAGTTTGTGCTCTTGAGTCACGTGGCTATTTCTTCTTGGGTGACATTCCTCAGTTTTGAAACTTGCGGACTCAGGGCAGAGTGAAGGTGAGTGGAGCAGTCATCCTTTCATTGATGGAGGTAGATGTCTCAAGAGAAAATGCTGATGGTGAGAAAAGAGGGAGGAAGGAGATGGCGCAGGCTAGTGAAGGTGCCTGTGACTCTAACTCAGAGGAGAGAAATCATCCAGCTTGCTTCCTTGGGGCCACACCTGGCCACACCTCTGTGCTTCCTTTCTATGTGAGTTCCTCCCTCAGTCAGAGAAGGTGGGGAAACCTGTGCTGCCTTGCTGTGGGGACATGCGATCCGAGATTTGGGCTATGAAGAACTGAATGCATGCCAGCCAGCGTGATTGTTTTACTCTCTGCCTGGGAATATTGATTCCCATTGTGTTTCTGGAGATGAGATGGAATCATGGGGCAATTGGCACATCTGTCATTGATTCAAGGAGTAAGTACCGAAGAGCTCTGGGGTGAGAGGGGCGTGTCTTAGAGTCTGGGGAGACCTGACTGGCGTGTGCATGAGACAGTTCTAGTAGGGTAGCCTCAGTGTGTTTTGCTGCAAGGCAAGGGACAGAGGTTTTTGGTGAGGTTACCGCCTAGGCCTGTGTGGGTCATAGAAGCTTGCATATTTCATTTTTTTAAATTTAATTTTTCATTCTTTTTAAATTTCTGGTTAATATGAGGGTACAAACCATTAAGTTATATACTTGACACATGACAGGTTACAAACCAGAGTCCAGTTGTAGTTGTATCCTATACTCAGGGAGTATGCCGTATATCTGCATTGTACCCATTGGTTATTTATTTATTTTTTCATTCATTCATTCATTCATTTATTCATTTTGGAGACAGTCTCATTCAGTTGCCCTGGTAGAGTGCCGTGGTGTTGTAGCTCACAGGAACCTCAAAATCTTGGGCTCAAGCGATTCTCTTGCCTTGGTCTTCAGAGTAGCCAGTTAGCTCTGATCACAGTGTCCAGCTATTTTTAGTGACGGGATCTCACTCTTGCTTAGGCTGCCCTTGACCTCCTGAGCTAAGGTCATTCACTTGCCTAAACCTCCCTGAGTGCTAGGATTACAGGCTTGAGCCACTGTACCCAGCCATTTTCTTTTTTAATTAAAAATTTTTAGATGCTTATAATCCTAGTGTTCTGGGAGGCTGAGGCAGGATGATTGCCTGAGTTTAGGAGTTCACGACCAGCCTGAGCAAGAGTGACCCCATTTCTACTAAAAATAGAAAAATTAACTGGGTGTTGAGGTGGGCTCTTGTAGTCCAAGTTACTTGGGAGGCTAAGGTAGAGGGATCACTTGAGCCCAAGAGTTGTACAGAGTCTCATTTTGTCGCCCTTGGTAGAGTGCCGTGGCATCATAACTCATAGCAACCTTCAGGTCTTGGGCTTAGGCGATTCTCTTGCCTCAGCCTCCTGAGTAGCTAGGACTATAAGCGCCCTCCACAACACCCAGCTATTTTGTTGTTGTTGCAGTTGGGCCAGGGCTGGGTTTGAACCCGCCACCCTCGGTATATGGAGCCAGCGCCCTACTCACTGAGCCACAGGCACTGCCTAAAATGATCATCTTTTTATCAGTTCTCAGAATGACACAGTCCTGGTAGCTCTGAATCCCCATTTGTCACTGTGGATGAGTTTCCTATTTTGCCATTGTAACAAATGACCACAAACTCAGTGTCTTAAAACAGTACACATTTATGGGTGGCACCTGTGGCTCATCGAGTAGGGCACCGGCCCCATATACCCAGGTGGTGGGTTCAAACTTGGCCTCGGCCAAACTGCAAAACAGAAAAATAGCCAGGCATTGTGGCGTGCGCCTGTAGTCCCAGCTACTCGGGAGGCTGAGGCAAGAGAATCGCCTAAGCCCAGGAGTTGGAGGTTGCTGTGAGCTGTGTGACGCCACGGCACTCTACTGAGGGTGATAAAGTGAGACTCTGTCTCTACAAAAAAGAAAAAAAAAAAAAAGTACACATTTGTTATCTGATAGTTCTGGAGCTCACAAATCCAAAGTGGGGCTCACTGGGTTAAAAATCAAGGTGTCAGCAAGACTGAGTTTCTTCTGGAGGCTTCAGGAAGAATCCATTCTTTTCTTTCCGTGTCTGGAGGCCACCTGCACTTCTTGGCTTGTGACTCCACCCAGTGTTCCGACCTCTGCTTCCATCGTCACATCTCTGACTCCTGTGTCCTTCTTCCCCTTTTAAAGACCTTTGCGATGACATGGGCATACCACAATTCGGATAACCTTGCCACCTAAAATCCTTAACACCTGCAAAGTCCCTCTTGCCACATGAGGAAACGTAGTCACAAGTCCGGGGAATTAGAAGATGGACACCACGGGGCTGGGGGTTGCTGTCATGTTGCTGCCCATACACTAACTGTCTCCTTCCCAGGTCAGGTCTGCCTGCTGCCTGCAGCACAGCACCAGCCCTGGGGCTGCAGAGCTTGGTTAGCACTTGGGGGTCTAAGTGTAAACACGCTTATGCCCCCAGGTGTGTCAGGGACAGGAGACTGGAGATGTGGAAGGCCCTTCTTGCACTTAGAGTCTTCCAAGAGACTGGCCCATGGGACCAGTTTAAGGGAAGAACCAAATTACCAAATAAGTTTTCCAGGGTGACACACAGATTGTTAAAGAAGTGCAGCCATTCCATAGGTGTCCCCTTGTCTCCATGATTCTTGCCAAAATGAGAACTTGGCAGCCATGTGGGGGTAATAAATGCTGTTCACTGATCACTCACCTGAGCCAGGTACTGGGCTCGGCATTATGTATGTGTCATCTTAGTTAATCCTCAAAATAGTCCTATCAGGTGTTCATTTTTATTTTTTTGAGCCTCAAGCTGTCGCCCTGGTAGAGTGCTATGGTGTCACAGTTCTCAGCAACCTCCAGCTCCTGGGCTTAAGCGATTCTCTTGCTTCATCCTCCCGAAACAGGCTCCTGCCACAACGCCTGGCTATTTTTTGGTTGTAGTTGTCATTGTTTGGCAGGCCCGGGCTAGATTTGAACCCACCAGCTCTGGTGTATGTGGCTGGCGCCATAGCCACTTCAGCTACAGGCGCTGAGTCCAGGTGTTAATTTTGAGGAGAAAGAAGGTAAAATCACAGAAATAATACTAGTTATAGAAACAAGAACATATTGGCTGATATTCTTCCTAGGTTTGTCCAGAGTAGTGTAAGAACCTTGTTACACAGGTGAAATTGTGTAAAAGGGCTCATGTAAAGCAGTGCTTCCCCTCCTTCCCTGTCCTTTGTCCCCAGAGGCAGTCGGTTTTAGTTGTTTATTCTTGAAGTTAGTTTGTGTTGTGGTCCACATTTCTCAGGCGGAAAGCAGGCTTAGAGTAGTTAATTTAAGTAGTACTTAGAGAAGAGTAGTAGAATTTGTTCTGGGTTAGAAATGGCAGAGTAGTAATTAGTTTAAGATTGTGGAGTCAGGCTCAGCGCCTGTGGCTCAACGGGCTAAGGCGCCAGCCACGTATAACTGAGCTGGCGGGTTCGAATCCAGCCTGGACCCGCCAAACAACAATGACGGCTGCAACCAAAAAATGGCCGGGCGTTGTGGTGGGCGCCTGTAGTCCTAGCTACTTGAGAGGCGGAGGCAAGAGACTTGCTTGAGCCCAGGAATTAGAGGTTGCTGTGAGCTGTGAATGCCATGGCACTCTATCCAGGTGACAGCTTGAAGCTTTGTCTCAAAAAAAAAAAAAAAAGATTATGGAGTCATTGCCTGGGTTTCAACCCCACGCAGACCACTTATCAGCTGTGTGGCCTTGAGCAAATTGCTTAACCTCTCTGATCCCCAGTTTCCCCAACCATACTGTGAAGTGAAAATACAGCATCATTCTCACAGAGTTTCAGAGAGACTTAAATACAGAATATGCATAAAGCACTTCATGCACAATTTGGCATATACTAAATAGGCTCTTTTTTTTTTTTTTTTTTTTTTTTTTTGGAGACAGCCTCAAGCTGTCACCCTGGATAGAGTGCAGTGACATCACAGCTCACAGCAACCTCCAATTCCTGGGCTCAAGCAAGTCCCCTGCCTCCGCCTCCCAAGTAGCTGGGACTACAGGTGCCCGCCACAACGCCCGGTCATTTTTTGGTTGGAGCCATCATTGTTTGGCGGCCCGGGCTGGATTCGAACCCGCCAGCTCAGGTGTACGTGGCTGGCGCCTTAGCCTGTTGAGCCACAGGCCCTGAGCACTTAACAGGCTCTTGATACTTAACAATTACTATGGTCACAATTATTGTTATTCCAAATAAAATATCCAAAGCTCTTATCATCATGGATATTCATTCTTTCACTGGTGTTGGACGTATGGCAGTGGGCAAAAACACAGAGTCTCTGCCCTCATTCAGATTAAGGTCTGAATTAAAATGACCATATTAATTGATTCTGGCTGTGTAAAAGTGCCGTAGAGGGGCTGCAGGAGTGTGTAATTAGGAGGGTTGACTTATTAAGGGCAGAGATGGCAGCCCAGAGAAGTGGTGCTTAAGGTGACACCAGAAGGAAAGGAGGAGCTAAGAACTGGGTGATACAGGGCATTACTGACAGGGCACATGTGCAAAGGCCCTGTGGCAGTGTGGTGTATATTTGTGTGTGGTGCACTTAGGGGACTGAAGAAAAGTCATCATGGTACAGAGGGGTCCTGCTCCTTACCTCAGAGACCCCTAAAGGCTTCCTGTGCCTTCCACCTGCTGACTGGTATGGCTGTGGTTAGAGAGGTGAGCCAGTATGGGGTGTAAGGCTTGAATGAATGGTGCTGTTGTGCAGACAGTCCATGGTGAGGTCACATGGCTAGACTTTCCACAGGCATTGGCTGAGTGGAAAGAGGGTTTGAAGTTGGGGAGGGTGAGTCCCGGCCCCTCGGTCCATAGCAGCCGCCCTGTTGTGACATCCTTTCTTCCCTGGGGCTAGGTGAAGAAGATGGGTGAGCTCGGGCTTCTGGCCATGGATGTGCCTGAGGAGCTCAGTGGTGCTGGCCTTGATTACCTGGCCTATGCCATTGCCATGGAGGAGATCAGCCGGGGCTGTGCCTCCACTGGGGTCATCATGAGTGTCAACAATGTGAGTGCCCCTCCTGGACCCTGGGCACACAGACAGAGGGAGGCTCCAGGGGTAGGTGGGCTGTGGCCACATGTCCCAGCTTCCTGGACATAGCCAGGCCTTGATTCTCCTTCCTGGGTCGCCCTGAGATGTCTCTACAGTTGGTCCTACTGGGTAAGCCCCGTCCTGGGGTGTGTCCCGTGGGCTTGTGGGCCTCCAACTAGTCCCTACTGTCCCCCCAGTCTCTCTACTTGGGGCCCATCCTAAAGTTCGGCTCCAAGGAGCAGAAGCAGCAGTGGATCGCGCCTTTCACCAGTGGAGACAAAATTGGCTGCTTTGCTCTCAGTGAACCAGGTACCAGGTGGGGCCCTCTCACCTCAGAATCAGGGTGACAAGACTCAGATGTGAGCTGGGTATGGGCAGGAGGTGCCTGTGGTGCTGTGGGCAGCTGCTTGCGGCCTCCGAGGCAGGAGGACAGGCCTCCAGCATGGGTAGTGGGGCAAGCGCTGGCTGCCTGCTGTCAGCCAGGGACAGTGTTCTTGCCTCCACTGGGCTGGAAGGAAGGTTGGCTTTGGGCTCCTGCCAGCATGAAGATGCCCAGCTCCTGCACACCGTGTTTTCCTCTGAGACTAGTCACTGAGAGCTCTGGGAGCTTGTGTGGCCCTGGAACTTTTCTCTCGGGAGCAGACCCTGAATTTTGGGAGGCCAGGTTATAGGGTTTCCTGCTTACCAACTCAGGGGGCAGGTGGGTGCCCTTAGGTGGGGAAGGGGTGGCACTGGATCCTGAATCTGTGTATGGTCAGGGAATGGCAGTGACGCAGGAGCGGCTTCCACCACTGCCCGGGCTGAGGGTGACACGTGGGTCCTGAATGGCACCAAAGCCTGGATCACCAATTCCTGGGAGGCCTCGGCAGCTGTGGTCTTTGCCAGCACGGACAGATCCCTGCAAAACAAGGTGGGGACCCCACAGAGGGGTCCTGTCAGACCGCTGAGCTGCAGTCACTCCACAGTTCCTAGATCTGACACCCCCTCCCCCTGCCCAGCTGTCCTTGCTCTGGGGCAAGTGGGGCTGTGGCTTCCCCTCCCTGGCCTGCCACTGTGCTTTTGCCTGGAACCAGCAGGGGGCATCATGCCGGAGTGAGCTGGGGGGAGGCTGTTGGTGCCTGGTGTGCTGGCCTGAGGGTGTGGTGGAGGAGCAGCCTCTGAGGAGATCACTCGGCCTGCCTGGTGTCTTACAGGGCATCAGTGCCTTCCTGGTCCCCATGCCAACACCTGGGCTCACACTGGGGAAGAAGGAAGACAAGCTGGGCATCCGGGCCTCATCCACAGCAAACCTCATCTTTGAGGACTGTCGCATACCCAAGGACAATATGCTGGGGGAGCTGGGGATGGGCTTCAAGATCGCCATGGTGAGCTGGCAGTGAGGGTGGTGCCCCAGGGCCAGACGTAGGTACTGGAAGGCCAGCCACTGACCGGGGCTGTCCCCACAGCAAACCCTGGATATGGGCCGCATTGGCATCGCTTCCCAGGCGCTGGGCATCGCCCAGGCTGCCCTCGATTGTGCTGTGCATTATGCTGAGAACCGTATGGCCTTTGGGGCACCTCTCACCAAGCTCCAAGGCATCCAGGTAGGGCAGCGGCAGTATCAGGAACTGGTCCTGGGTCTCTTACCTGCACCTGTGTCCTTTTTCTTCTTTCATCCTGACATTGGAGGGCGGGAGGGGCAGCTGTTAACTGGCGGGTGGGGCTGTTTCAGTTCAAGTTGGCAGACATGGCGCTGGCCCTGGAGAGTGCCCGGCTGCTTACCTGGCGTGCTGCCATGCTGAAGGACAACAAGAAGCCTTTCATCAAGGTGCCATGGGTGGGAGGTATGGGCAGGAGGTGTGAGCCTTTGGGGCCACTGCTGTACATGGAGGCTCCTGCAGGCCACCCCTGCTTGAGGGTTGGGAGTTGGGCACCCCCCTCAAGGGGGAGGCACTGACTCTGCCTCCCCCATGATCAGGAAGCAGCCATGGCCAAGCTGGCGGCATCGGAGGCTGCGACTGCCATCAGCCACCAGGTGAGTATCCCAGTGAGTGACCAGGCCAAGCCCCTTGGACTGGCTTGGGGGCTTCTGCGGCCCCTCACCTCAGCCCACCCCAAGATAGACTGTGGAGGAATAGGGCTGGGAACTGTGTCTGAGGGCAGATCGTCTTCAGCTCTGTCTCTTGGCTCTGCTCTGCAAAGCTGCCTCATTTTTCTCATCTGTGTGGCCAGGGGGCCTGAGTCAACATTCTGGTATGAAGACCCAGGTGGGACAGGTGCAGGGCAGAATTTGCTCTTCTCAGAGGATAGGGGTCAGGAGAGGGACCTGGAGAGGAGTGACCAGCTGGTCCTTCTGTGTGCTGATCCCGTCCCATGGGGGGTTCGCCTTCCTGAACTCCTGTCCCCTCTTAGGCTATCCAGATCCTGGGTGGCATGGGCTACGTGACAGAGATGCCGGCTGAGCGGCACTACCGCGATGCCCGAATCACTGAGATCTATGAAGGCACCAGTGAGATCCAGAGGCTGGTGATTGCCGGGCACCTGCTCAAGAGCTACCGCAGCTGAGTCTTCTGCAGGGCTGCCTGGGGCCACCCACCCTGAGGACTGTGGAGAGGGGCCAGGAGCCATGTGGCCTTACCTTTGACTGCAGGTCAGGGCTGGATGGCAGGCAGGGGCCATGCATCCTCATGCCAAGTCCCCTGGACTGGCTGGGGGGCTCCTGCGGCCCCTCACGTCAACCCACCCCAAGTTAGACTGTACAGGGACAGGGCTGGGACCTGTGTTCGAGAGCAATCGTCTTCAGCTCTGTCTCTTGGCTCTGCTTTGCAAAGCTGCTTCATTTTCTTCATCTGTGTGGCCGGTGGGGGGGGACAGAGTCACACTCTGGTATGAAGACCCAGGTGTGACAGGTACAGGGCAGAGTTTGTTCTTCCCCAAGGACAGGGGTCAGGACGAGGACCTGGAGGGGAACGACCAGGATCCAGGTCCTAGGCAGGCTGTGACCCTGGGCCATGGAACCCACAGGACTGTAAAGTAAGACGCATGCAGGCAAGTGGTGTGCTGCGTG
Organism: Arctocebus calabarensis; assembly: GCA_963573935.1. Lineage (NCBI taxonomy): Eukaryota > Metazoa > Chordata > Mammalia > Primates > Lorisidae > Arctocebus > Arctocebus calabarensis. Next base: position 7,080 of record CAUYON010112089.1, on the reverse strand, counting down.
AAGTGTAGGTAATAAAGCATGCCTGTCCCCTGCCTTGTCCTCATGTTGTCGCCTGGTCCTGGGTGTGAAGGGAAGATGGTCTCTAGTCTGCATGGAGCTCTGCTCTTCCATAAGCCCCACCCTGTTCCTAGGGACTGTGAGAAACTGAGTTAAGCCCCAAGGAGTGGCTGGGAGAGTGGCTGTGAGCAGGGTGGGCCAGGCGGGGCCATTGGCTACAGAGGGATGGATCCTGGGGCAGGTTCAGGCTCCAGGCAGGAGGAAGGAGGCAGCAGAGGGCTGGGGCTGGGGGAATCAATGCTGTGGGGCGCCCCAGAACCAAAGTGCTTAATCACACAAATGCTCTAGTGGCCAGCCCTGAGACAGCTGTGTGTGTGTGGCAGGTATTGCCCAGGATCCTGGTGCCTGCGCTCTGGCTTTGGGCGGAGGTACCTCTGTAGCAAGCCAGCTCTTAGCTTTTGGGCCAGTGTCATAGTGAAGCAGCTGGAAAAGAAAACAATGAGCAAAGAAAGATTGCAAAGGAAATAGGGACACCCTTCACAGAGCAGGGCAGGCACGGGGAGGTGTCTGGAAGGAAGGGGAAGGGAGATAGGCAACTCTTTAGGAGCTACCACCTGGGGGCGCCATTGCCACGTGGGTTTCTGTGCCACTGTCTACCTCCAAAGGATACAGCTGGGAGCTGCCGCTCTGCAAGGCAGCCCTGCCCTGAGCACCATGGAGAGGACAAAGGTCCCCAGTGTAGGGACTCTCGGCTGCTGGTGGGGGTGGGCAGGGCTGGGGGCAGCATTTGGCCTCGGGTAAGGGAGCACTGTGGGCCAGGTCGGGCAGGCATGAGCTTCATCCTGCAAATTTAGGTCCTGATTAGGTGGGGTAGGCTCCTGTAGGCAGGGTGGGTGCTCAGCTCCAAAAGCTCAGCACAAGGTGCAAGGGAGCTTTTGGGAAGCTTCCTCCCTACTCTGCAGGTCAGGCACCCCTGGCAGCTTACAGTAGTTTGATTGCCTCCTGGCTCCAGGTAAGTGCATAGGGTCTTGGCCCCCAGCCCACACCTTCTGTGGGCTCCTGGGTCTGCCCTGACCCCAGCCTCAGGTGCTGAAGGTGCCAGGGCAGACTGGGATCCAGGGCACCTCCCAGAAGCAGCTAGATTTTACCAGTCCCACGTGGGGGCTGTTAAAGGGAAAGAACCCACACTCTGTAAAATAATTTAAAGGTGTTTATTCTGAGCTGAATGTATGCTGCCACGGCCAGGAGAGCCACACCCAAGAAGCCTGAGCAGTGGGTCTTGCTGTGGTTGGGTTACAGTTTAGTTTTATACATTTTAGGGAGATAGGAATTACATGTAAAGTCACAAATCAATACCTGGAAGGCGCACATTGGTTTGCCCTGAAAAGGTGGGACATCTGGATGTGAGGCATTACAGGTTATAGGTGGGTTTAAAGATTCTTTGATTTGTAATTGGTTAAAGCTTTGCCTAAAGACTTGGAATATTGTAAATTAAGGAAACGTGTTAGAGACTAGCCACCAGACGTGTACCCAGACTCTAGTGAACTGTTAATTGATGACCTGTGGGTGTGGTTTAAGCTTTGCCTTGCAAAACCTGAGGCCTGGAGCGGCACCCGTGGCTCAGAGGGTAGGGCACCGGCCCCATATACCGAGGGTGGTAGGTTCGAACCTGGCCCCGGCCAATCTACAACAACAACAATAACAACAACTAAAACCTGAGGCCTGCTGGTAATGCATCACAAAGGACACCTCCCAGAGGGGAGGGGAGGTTTGTCTGACCTCCCTTCCCATGGCCAGCTACTCAGCTTTAGGGTATTTTGGGCATCCGTTGGCCAAGAGGGGGTCCATTTGGGCAGCTGGAAGGCTTAAGATTTTATTTTAGTTCAAGGGGCAAATGAAAGCCGGTCTCTAGCTGAGTCAATAACCCCAGGTGGGCCGTGTGAGCCCAGGAACATAGGGGCCGGGGTGTTCAGAAGCCTTATGGCCTTTCCATGAGGTAGCACTGGCTCCTGGCCCATATGGGGGATAGGGGACTAGGCACGTGGTTGAATGTCTTTGGGTCCTTCCTCAGGACAACCTGGCTGGGGGTATAGCTGGCTTGATGTTGAGGCTCATGTGCCCCACCGTCTACAAGTGTCTGAGCCTTACAGGCCAAAGATGGCCTGCTAGAGCCACATTCCTCCCAAGGCAAAGGGCTAGGCACAGCCGTCAGCCCAGGCCATCTAGTTTCCCAGATGACAGTCCCAGCAGAGTTTCTGCTTCCTACACCTGCCTGGGCCTCAGGCAACCACCAAAAAGAGCCTCATAGCTGCAGGGCCACAGGGCAGACCTCAGAAGCCATACATCCTCCCTGTCATGGATAAAGTAGCAACCTTCAGAGCTTAAGTCCTGTCTGTGCACTGGGGTGCTCAAGGAGCAATCCTGAGACTGGGCCTGGTGGTTTACACTTGTAACCATAGCATCCTGGGAGACGAAAGCAGGAGGGTCTCTTGAGCTTACAAGTTCAAGACTAGCCTGAACACGAGAGAGACCCCCTGTCTACTAAAACTAGGAAAATTAGGTGGGCATGGCAGCAGGCTCCTGTAGTCTTAGCTACTTGGGAGGCTGAGGTAGAAGGATTGCTTGAGGCCAGGACCTGGAGATTGCAGTGAGCTACAATGATGCAATAGCACTGTAGCCTGGGTGACAGGGTGAGACTTTGTCTTAACCACTACCACCCCCAGGCAATCATGAGTCCAGGGACTGGCTTTCTTCAATGGGGAAGAGAGTCAATGGACAAACAGAAAGCAAACAGGAAGCTGGCCTCTCTCAGCTGAAGCTCTGTATCTTGCGACTAAATTCTGAACTCTATCTTTGGATCCATTTACACCTGAACTATTGAGAGGAAGTTGTAGACATGCCGTTTTGCACCTAAGTTCTTTGGTGTATATTTCCTAAGAACAAGGACATTCACTTACATAACGAGACAGTTAAAAAGTTGGGAATTGGGCGGTGCCTGTGGCTCAGTGAGTGGGGCGCTGGCCCCATATACCGAGAGTGGCGGGTTCAAACCCGGCCCTGGCCAAACTACATCAAAAAATAGCCGGGCATTTTAGATGCCTGTAGTCCCAGCTACTCGGGAGGCTGAGGCAAGAGACTTGCCTAAGCCCTGGAGTTGGAGGTTGCTGTGAACTGTGACTTCACGGCACTCTACCCAGGGCAACAATGTGAGACTCTGTCTCAAAAAAAAAAAAAAAAAAGTTGGGAATCCTAACTGTGGCCACTTGTCACATCAGACCTTATAGGTGGTGACAGCTGTTCTTTTATTAAAGGTCCTAGATCCTGCAGGTCACCTGTCTCCTTGCATCTAGTTCAGCTCTTCAAACTGAAATTTGGTTTTCATGACATTTGCAGTTCCGAGTGTTTAGGCTGGTGGATTTGTAGACTCTCACTCTAGATCGGTATGGGGATTCCCCGTAATCAGATTCGTGGTATGTATTTTTGGCAGTAATAGTGCAGTGATATCCCTCTATTCTGATATGATTATTTCTATTTTGTTTTCATTAATCTCCTGACGTCTATTAATTATATTATTCTTTCTAAAGAACCAACTTTTGGCTTTATTGACATTCAAAATATATATATATATTTTCTAACTCTTAGGCTTAAGTGATTCTCTTGCCTCAGCCTCCCAAGTAGCTGGGACTAGGCGCCCACCACAACACCCAGCTAACATTCAATATTGTTTTTAAAATTGTATTTGATAGTTTTATTGTTCCTTCTACATTTTTGTGGATTTAATTTGGTGTTCCTTTCCCAACTTCCTGAAATGAAAGTTCATTGACTTTTTTTTTTCAGTCTTAGGGTCTTGCTCTTGCTCAGCCTGGTCTTGAACTCATGTGCTCAAGCAGTCCACCTGCTTCAGCCTCCCAGAGTGCTAAGATTGCAGGTGTGATTCACTGCACCGGCTTTTAGTCTTTTTTTCTAACAAATAAATTTAGTTATACATTTCCCTGTAAGGGTGGCTTTTGCTTCATCTCATAATTTTCAGTATGTCATATTCTCATTACTCTGTTTTCTGGCTTGCATTGTGTTTTGTGTCTTTTCTCCTTTGATTTATCTGTTATTTAGAAAGGTATCTTAGGCTAAGCTCCTATACGCAGTGGTTACGGCGCCAGCCACATATACCTAGGGTGGCGTGTTAAAACCCGGCCCGGGCCAGCTAAAACAACAACAACTGGGTGGTGCCTGTGGCTCAGCAAGTAGGGTACCGGCCCCATATACCGAGGGTGGCGGGTTCAAACCCAGCCCTGGCTGAACTGCAAAAGAAAAAAATAGCCAGGCATTGTGGCCGGTGCCTGTAGTCCCAGCTACTCGGGAGGCTGAGGTAAGAGAATTGCCTAAGCCCAAGAGCTGGGGGTTGCTGTGAGCTGTGTGACGCCACGGCACTCCACCCAGGGCCATAATAGTGAGACTCTGTCTCTACCAAAAACAACAACAACAACAACAATGACAACTGCAACAAAAAATAGCCAGGCATTGTGGCAGGAGCCTGTAATCCCAGCTACTCAGGAGGCTGAGGCAAGAGAATCACTTAAACCCAAGAGTTTGAGGTTGCCGTGAGCTGTGATGACACTGCACTCTACCGAGGGTAACATAGTGAGACTCTGTCTCAAAAAAAAAAAAAAAAAGTATTTTATTTATTTATTAATTTATTTGAGACAGAGTCTCACTTTGTCACTCTCGATATAGGTTGCTGTGAGCTTTGATGCTATAGCACTCTAACTCTTGGACTCAAGCGATTCTCTGGCCTCAGCCTCTCAAGTAGCTGGGACTACCAGGCACCTGCTATAACACCCGGCTGTTTTTAGAGACGAGGTCTGGTCTCGCTTTGGCTCAGGCTGGTCTCGAACCTGTGAGCTCAGGTAGTTCCCCTGCCTTGGTCTCCCAGAGTGCTAGGATGCCAGGCAGTTAACCTCCCACCATGCCTGGCCTAGAAAGGTATTTTATTAATGAGATTTTCTTAGGTATTTTTGTCATTTTTTTTTAATGATAACATTTACCATTTCAAGTTGTGTCTTGTACTTGCACAACTCAGTGGCATTTAGCATACTCACAGTGTACAACTGTCGTCACCCTCTAGTTCTGGAACATTTTCATCATGCTAAAAGGAAACTCCATATGCATTACTACTGTTTTTTACCTGAATTGCATCATGGTCTCAGGACATTTTCTGCATTATTAAAAATTTTTGAAATGTATGTGTTGAAATGCTTCATGGCATTTTTGTAAAAACTGAATGTTTTAGAGATTTTTTTTTTTGTGGAGACAGAGTTTCACTTTATCCTGGGCTCAGGCAATTCCCTTGCCTCAGCCTCCTGAGTACTTGGGACTATAGGCACCCGCCACAATGTCCAGTTATTTTTTTGTTGCAGTCTGGCTAGGGCTGAATTTGAACCTGCCACCCTTGGTATATGGGGTCGGCGCCCTACCCACTGAGCCACAGGTGCCGGCCTTTAGAGATTTTTTTTTTCCATGTTGATACATGTAGCTCCAGTTCAATTATTTAGATTGCTGTATGGATTCTCAGCATATAAATACATTTAGGTGGTTTCCAGTTTTTATTGTAAGCCACTGCACAGTGAACATTCTAGACTATTCAGAGTCTCACTATGTTGCCCTTGGTAGCATGATGTGGCATCACAGCTCACAGCAACCTCCAACTCTTGGGTTTAAGCGATTCTCTTGCCTCAGCCTCCCAAGTAGCTGGGACTACAGGTGCCCGCCACAACGCCGAGTTATTATTTGTCATTGTTGTTTTAGGTGGCCTGGGCCAGGTTCGAACCTGCCAACTTTGGTGTATGTGGCTGACGCTGTGACCACTGTGCTATAGGCACTGAGCCATTTCCCTAGTTCTTGAGGACTTGCACATCTTTTCACATGTTTACTGGCCATTCTAGTTTATGCCGTGAGCCATTCATGTCCTTTGTGGGTTATTTACCTTTTCTTATTGATTCATAATTGTGTCATTTCTATATCTTGTATACTAAACTATGTTTGTTAGCTGTATGGTTGCAGAAAGACCCATACAGGGTGTGGATTTCCCCTTTAAAAAGGGTTTCATATTTTAATGTCTTTAACTTAAAAAATATGTTTCAGATTTTTTTTTTTTTTTTGCATGACATCTTGAACTTTATTTTAAAACAACGTATTTTGGGTCATTCATCATACAGAGTATGAAAAACAAACTAAAGAACATTGTTGTTTCTGTTAAAGTGAAAAAAAGTTAAGTTGCACATTCTTGATTCATGTGTCAAAACCCCCAAGTCAAATCTCACTACAATGTATTTCAAAAGCAAAGCTCAAATTCATTCACTGTGATTCAACTGCATTTCATAAAATATTTATTGAAGTAAATAACATCTTTGGGACATCATTTATAAAAACCAGATATTTTTATAGTATGCATGTAGGGACACCATTAATAATAAGAAGAATCCTACTGTCTAGAACATAAGACAGTAGAGCAGAGATATTATGCACATGGAGTAACCAACTATGTGAAGTTCAATCACATGCATATTATATACTTAGTTTCTAAACTAATCTTTAATGATTAAAAATTCACCTACTTGAAATTATAGAGTTGAGAGAGGAAATACACCACTTAAGTATTAGTTTGGGACCTTAAAAAGCAATATTACTTGGTGGTATTTGTGAATGGGGAGAAGAAAAGTGTTACTATATAACTATCACGTTTTAGGGGACACAATTTAACAGTGATGTTTTCTCTAGTTAAAATTTTAGCATTTTTGTCTAGTCAAGTTACAAAAAAACAACTTGGATTAATATTTTGAATATCCACTAAACTTAGCATCTTTTCTTTCTTACACAAAGTAGCTTCTCTTAGAAATGGGATCCGGCTCGGCGCCTGTGACTCAACGGGCTAAGGCGTCAGCCACGTACGCCTGAGCTGGCGGATTCGAATCCAGCCCCAGGGCCCACCAAACAACAACGATGTCTGCAACCAAAAAATGGCCGGGCGTTGTGGCGGGCGCCTGTAGTTCCAGCTACTTGGGAGGCAGAGGCAAGAGACTCGCTTGA